>CAJPEV010000360.1:0-42370 GCA_905338385.1 Darwinula stevensoni | reverse complement strand
TTTTTTTTTACTTCAAGCTCCCATCTCCCATAGATTAGACTTTTATCTTTTTTGCCATCTACCAATGCGACTGCGGTGCGGAAAGAAAATGCAGCCATAGAAGAACTCTCGCGCTCGTCGGCTTCCTTATGTTGTTCGTGAGCGCTTTCAAAGCACTGAAGATGATGTAAGCAGTGACGAAAGAGCACGTCATTCTGCAATTCTGAAATTTTGCGAGTTTTTGTGAGAAGGACCCCCACGAGGAAACTGTTGTAATGAGCCTCTTTGCTTAGCCATGTGAACGCAAGTGACGACGAACTGATGGTGCGCCCCGTATTTCATCATGGACGCTTACAATCGTCCGGAGATCGAAGACTACACAGGTCTGCTCACGCGCAGCCCCGCCCCAATACGTCGTCTCCTGGTGACGTCACGTGGTTCAAGTAGCACACGGGAGTCCTCCAGGTGCCCCCTTAGCTTTTTTAATCCTTCACATTTCCCGTATCTCTTTTGCGAGGCTTTACGTGTTTCTTCATGTCATCAACGCAAAATGATCGGATGTGCTGTTGCGAGCTGCAAAAAACCATAATGATGTCACAAAGAGGATTCGATACTTCCGCTTCTCAAAAGATAGAGAAGCCGAAAGTAAATGGCTACATCTCTGCCACCGTGAGGACAAAGTCAATCCGGAAAAATCCAGGATGGGTTCTCAATTTCAACTTGAAGACTATGAGCGTTAATAATTTGTGAAATGCTACAGTATTCCCTCATTGATGGTAGTGTCCTGATCTTCAAGATACGAGAGTCATTTTCTGAGGGAAGAAGCTGGATGGACGCCGTTTCACAAGGGAGTTTAACGAGGCCGAATGTGGAATTTTTAAATCAGTGTTTGTCCATAGAACGAATGTTCAACGATATTTACGGGTGTGATGATTACATTGATTACAGGGAAGAAGGCTGTCATAAAGTAATTAATTGATCTCATGAAGGAAGAAGTGTCAGCCCCGCTTCAGGTTACGCACGCCTTTGTGCGATGCCGCACTTTCTTCCGAATTCGGAGACTGAATGGTGAGAGAGCATAGAGACACGCCCAAAAGTCAGTGAAGAAGATGAGTCGGAGAATGGACAGATTGGAAGTAAATAGACTATGAGAATAATCAAATTTCCTTTCGAATATACCGTCTCTTCATCCAGTCTGATTTGAATTACTTCACTCCAGCAAATATTGACCCATAATAAATGCATGATGAAATGTAGCTATTGCTCGGAGCGCGGAGAAGCTGAAAGGGATGAGAAAAATAATGTTTTCTCCCGTGATCTCTACAATGCTGTAGTAGACGACGCTGCTCTCTCTTGAACCACGTGACATCATGCGCAGAGAGGGCTCAAAATTCGCTCCGCTGTCTAGCAAACCTGTCTAGTCTACGATCTCGCAATCGTCCCTGGATTCATACAAGCTGGTCGGGTCTGCGGCCTTGCAATTATCTCCCACCAATCATAGAACGGCTTCACCGTTCCAACATGGCGGTTGCCAGGAGTGTCAGCATGTGTTACTGCTCGATGGATGCGCCGACTCGCAAACCTGTACGACTTGGTGTACGAAATATTGTATGACCCCACAGGAAGAATGAAGAATGCCAAGGGAATTTTTTTGTAGTACAACTTCCTGGCAAGAAATTTCCTCCGGAAGTGCATATAAAAATTAAACCGGGAGTCTGGTCAACCTAATTAATATAGATAACAAAAAGAAGGGCTTAGCCTTTGGCTAAACTATGAGTGAGCTCGTGCAATATACTCTAGGTAATAAAAAGCTAGTAAAACTAAGCCTAGGACTTCTTCAAATCGGACGCTATCTGCCACCCAAAATTTGAATAGCTGGCACCAGAGACATGGTAAATATAACTACACCTGACAGGCCCATGAAGAACGAGCAACAGCTCTACGTCGATTAGAAGGAGCGGCCGCACATCGCTCATACCAATAAACACATAGGGCGTGTTTTTTTCTCCAGCCGCTAGCAGCTGCTAGCGAAAAAGGACGCGTTGGCTAGGCACGACCACGTCATTGAATGACGTCACTCTTGGGCAAGCAGCCGGCAGCGGAACATAGCGAACTATGGGAGCGCTGAGCAGCTCAGCCCTAACATGACGTCATGGGATGCTGTGGCAAGCAGCCGGCAGCGGAACATAGCGAACTATGGGAGCGCTGAGCAGCTCAGCCCAAACATGACGTCATGGGATGCTGGAGGCCTCAGCAGAGCTAGCTGAGCCGCTGAGAAAAAAGACACGCCCATAGCTTTCGGATTCATGACGTCACACTCTAATGTGAGTTTTGACACTCACCATTGCAGTGGAAAAAAAGTGTTAGAATATAATACGAATTCCATTGTTGTGATACGTAATACCTTGTAGATGCTAAGGCAGTGGCTGCACACTGAAGATAGGGTAGACCTAGACCTACCCGGTCTTCACCGACGAAGTATGGTGTTTTGAAAATCGATCAATACTACCGTTCCCATCTTTGAGGAGTAGTAACCGAGTCTTCATTTTCATTGCACTTACCAATGTGAGTGTGCAATATTGGTTTCCCTTGCAGTTGGGTCCAGGGTCTACATGACACGAGATTTTCGGCTGCCCTGTCCAGTCTAGTTATATTTACCATGTATGATTGGTGGGAGGGAATTGCAAAGCCGCAGGCCGGACCCACTCGTGGATTCATGGCTGGAGGCGGGAGACACTGCATTGATCGGTGCCAGCGTCCCCTTTCGAGCACTACTGCAACTCTCCTCTCCGCCTCCATCCGATGGCGAGACGAGAGCGAATCTCCGAATTTCCGTGAAAGTTGCCTCCCACACCTTTAGCGAAGCCAACCTGAAAATTTAGTATCACGAAGGCACATCCTCAAATGATGAGGAAGATTTGTGCTGAAATTCCCTGTTAATAACTCGAAGCGTTTGACCTGTGAAGCTGTCACTCATATACAAACACACTATTGTCGCTCGGCTTAGCAAGCGGTCAGGATCGCGCACCCTATATGTTTAACCTCCGAGGTCTTCTCTTTAAATAAATCTCTTTCTGGGGTGCACGGTGGGCCGGATGAAATCTTTTCGCGACTGTAGGTTTCTGGCCCCTGGTCTACGATCTCATAAGATATGAAACAAAGGAATCGGTGTTCACAATGTTGTACAGCCCGTCCAGGCCCAGAAGGGACCACTTTTAATCCTTTAACCTGTTGAGGGCTAGGTTTTTTGGCCATTGCAGTACCCCAGGGCCTGATATTTTTTTTCAAAAAAATGCAAATTTGATGTATGAGCAATATTAATGAATATATGCACTAATAAATATCCATTGAACTTCCTTAAAGCCCCAGAATTGATCCTTTTAAAATGTAAATGCCTCATATGAGGCACGTAGTCCAGGCGCGCAAGACTACGTTCGGGCCTCATATGAGGCACGTCGCCCTCAACAGGTTAAACCCCTTCCTTCCCTCTCTTCCAAATGTCATTCATGCCCACAGCCAAAGGGCGGGTTCAGTGGCGTCCTGCTCCAAGCGGGGAGGGGGGCCTACCACCCCGACCCGAGATACATATCACAAGGCATGCGACTTTTCATAGACTGTCTTACGCTAAGCTTCCAAGTCCGCCTTAGTTGCCCTTTTTACAACTCTGTTCGGTCTCCTGCTGGGCTTTGACAGGCTTTGACAAGTTATAAGAAATGTCACCCCATTATATGTCCATGCCGACTGGTTCTTTCTGGGACTTGACGAGCTATATTTAGTGCATCCGTTCGAATTGCGGTTCAGGAGGGATGAGCAAAGGAAGACACTCGCATGTCAGGCGGCTCTGGGACAAAAGAAAATCAAATCAATGAGGGGGGAGGGGGAGTGAAGGAGCAAAGAAGTGGTGCAGCGTCTTCTCTTTTCAAGCCTTTACTTCCCAAAATCCTAAAAATATCTTTCCAGGGCAGGAGGGGATCTTTCTTCCCCCCTCCCCAGCCCCCACCGAGAAAACAGGCATTAGCTTTGTTTGGACAACAGCCTTTCTTGTAAATCAGGTCGTTAATTATCGAGATGTCATTCTTTCTGGGATAACCTGGCTCAACTGTCTTGACACTACTCCCAGAGTAGCCAGGTTATCTGGGGTTGGGAATCTAGCTGTTCCGAGTATCCATTCATGGAGATGTATTTAATAACCGGGAGTCCACTGCAGGCTACACCTTAGTCCACTCTCAGTTGAGAATGACCAGCAAAACGGTGGAAGAAGAATCTGGTAGAAAGCATTTTGCGAGTGATAATTTTAGCGATCTGCTCAGTGAGGATCTGACTAGGCTTCTTTGGCAAGGAGAATATACGATATCCTATTCCGTTGCGTGCTTCATCAGGCATGCTTTGAATATTAAGTTCGCGAAATAGAAGCAGGAGATTTTGCCCATTTTCCTCACTCCAAACAGGACGAAAACTCATTGTGAAAGGATGCGAGCAGACGTCAGAAGTCAGGACGCCTGTCAAATGATGCTTATCCCACTAATGCGTTTCGACTGAGATCTGAACCTGGGACAGTCCCAGAACGATCCTGGGATTGACCGGTCTGCCCGGCGGCGTTTCTTACAGCGGGAGGGGGGGGGGGGGGAAAGTCGGCGTTTCGACTAGTCCCAGAGGCTGACTATCCCAGGGCGATCCCAGGATAACGTCTCAGTCGAAAAAAGGGCAGAGTCGTCCTTGGCTTCTGGAATAGCCGATTTGATTGACGCTCCCCACTTCGCACCCTCATCACCCCTCATTAGACGAGTGCCGCATAGATAAGATAGATACCAGCAATTCAGAGGGATGCCCTATATACGACATCGACTGATGGTCATGAAAAAATGCATTCCGGTGACGCATTTTCACAAAGCGGGTCATTATTAACAATCATACTAGGGGTGGTCACAGTCACAAACGCAGCCAACGCCGGCGAAAAAATAATTGATTTGCGCAGAAAATTCAACTTCGTCCTGTGTTTTTGTATCTGCGTCCTGTCATCTAAACTGTTGAATATAGAGCGCTGCATTTTTTTTTTAACTCTGATTCCTTAGCATCCGAAGATGTAAGACAAATCTATGTTATCTATGGAGCAAATATATATTTTGCAATGGGAGTTGATTTTCACATTTTCCCATCACAGCGTCTGACGTCATCTACTGTATTTACCGGGTGAGGCACAAAAAACGCGCTGCTCTTTGAAATTTTGTGGCACCTCTGAATCAGCAGCTGAAACTATGAAACTATTTTCATAGACACCTCTAGGTATCCTTTGAGCATTCTAAATTTTTTTGGCTAGTTATCTCCAGCCGCTTCAGCACAAGAATGATTTTACAAAAGCAACTGACATTTTATTTTTGTACTCGCACCTGGACGCTGACGGAGGACCTGTCCCACACATGGGGAAGGACCATTTATTTTCTGGATATTTTCCTCTGCACTTCAGAACTCTGAGGCGTCCTTACGTCTACCATTTTGCAATATAATATTTTTTGCATCCCAAGATTATCATCTTCAGAAACAATGACTTCTCCCACATAAACGCAGATTCCCTCAGTACGGGCTAATTTTAGCCTCTCAGATAAACTGGTTCCTCGCAGCTGGTGAATCAATCTTTTAACAGGCCAACATTTCTTTTCTTCTTGCAAAATTGTGCCCACCCTATCCTTTCGTAGAGCAGCATTTGGGGAGATAGAGGAACTCTGTTCCAAGATTGTTGCGCTCCACGCCTACCAGCTATTCTTCCTTCTTCAACTGATACGTTTGCTAGCGCAAAAATACAATTCGAGTCGCCTTCGCGCATTTGATCCTGTGCTAAAATGGCAGGAGAAAAGCCAACAAGGACTTTAGGACGTTTCAAGGATACGTAGATTTCGTTGGCTTAGCTTAGCTTATCTTAGCTGCTGATAGTTCGCTATGTTCCGCTCGCAGGCGCTTCCCCAAAAGTGACGTCACTCAATGACGTCGTTTTCCTCAGTCGGAGGAAAAGACTTCTGTACGTCCGCAAGCGACGTGCTCGAAGCAAGTCTCGGAGCCTTCCTCGGCCTGGCTCCAAGTGTCTGTCTCGCTCTTTCAAGCACGCACTTTCTTTCTGGCCTCTAATTTCTGATCCGGCTTTCCCCTTTCGAATCCATTCTCGAGAATGGGAGAGAGAGGAATTGTACGTCCTGCGCACCCCCCTCCCCTTCCTGCTTAAGAGGTGTTTACAACACGATGCGATTGGATTATTGTTTCCCGCTTCTAACACTTGGAGTTCCCTTTCATCCCGCTGAAGGAATAATGACTTACTCCCCGTGATGAGGTCTTTGCTCCTGAATTCATCAGGACGTCAGCCTCTTCATCGACCAGAACTTCGTCCTCGTCCTCGGCACTCGCCAGGAGATGTACCTCCATCTTTCCGATTTCGGAGGTACATGCCACAGGGCATGTACCTCCAAAATTTTTCTTTGGAGCAGGTCATTCTCCAATGAGATATTCCAAGTATTGCCTCAATGCTGAAACAGTGCCCGTGTTTTCAAGGCTTGCTTATTGCATTAATTTAACTGGGGGATTGGGGCTTGGGGTGGGGTGAACTGTAGCTAGGGGAATGAAGAATAGTCCCAAGCAGCACCTAAGGAGCGTCTAATGAACGTTTCATTAAATGCGTTGCCAACATTCTATGAACGTCCTCGCTCAAATTTCCCGAATTTAAAGTTATCAAAAACAATTCAAATGATGCGTCCCCTCAACGTTCATTCAGGATAATTGAATATTCCCTAACAACGTCAAAGGGTTGCATTCGTAATACGTGCTCCGTCATCTGCTCCCGTTACAGGGGTCATAGGCAATCGTATTATCAATTATTCTAATTGGAAGTACTATATTTGGGAATATCGGTATCCTGATCTCAGCGTGCGGGTGAGAATCCTTTCTCAAGTGAGAACTCTTTTCTGAATGAGGAGCATTTCCTCCTCTACACCGGAAATGCGTGAGGAGAAAGAGTTAGATGACGAAAAATTCTTCAATTTTTCCATGATACCCCTCTCCGCACTTTTTTTTTGTCTTTTTCCATAAACAACGATAAGGATTCATTCCTCCATTCTACAGGGTGAGTGTGAGAAAACTTGTTTTGGCTTATTATCAGGAAGTATCAACGGCAACTCACTTTGCCACCCAAAAAATCTAATGGTGTCTGTTAGACTAATAACAGGTCTGATTTAAAACCTTGTTGTGTTTCTCATATCGTGAAACCAATGTTATTACTAAACTTGTCATATTCAGGATAGGTGGGAAACTATAGTTGATGAGGAAGTTGTCAGTTGGTAGGGACATCAGTTGCGGGGTCCTCTAGAGAGGTGTGCGTTTAGTATCAAGTCTCGTATCATCAAATCAAGTAGCCTGAAAAGTTTGCAGGATGGACAATTCACAGGTATTAGGAAAGCACGCAGGCCGAAAACTCAGGCGCTGGCAACACCTTAGCAAGAGACGATGTGTTTTATCGATTGAAGCTGAGTTGGCCAAGACTGCCATCTAGGTTTCTCAAATCAAAATTATAACTTCAGTACATGATCAGTAGGTGGATGATGAATGTTGTCCCCCTAACCTAAACCTGTCACGTCTACCATTCACACGTGACTTGGAGCTTCCATGTGACAGGTCAATTAGGAGCCTCGATAAAAAAAATATTAATAAATAATCACCGTTTCATCTAATCTAATTTGAGATGGGAGGTGAAGAGATATGAGAGTCGTCCAAGTTTCGTCGCAGCATGAACTCGGATTCTGTAGCCAGAATCAGAATGAATCATTTATTTTTTCAATGCCTCTTTCGACAGGGCAACCACATCTCGGATCACTAGCAGGTCTACACATATTCAAAACATGCATACCTGGGAACATACTGAATTATAATCATGACAGGCTTACAGATGCAGTAAATCAAGCAACTGCGCATTTTTTAAATCTGCACCCAAAGGATTCCTAGCGCACAGAAGACCGGATTTTTCTTTGAACCAGGCTGAATTCCGAAATATTAACACAATTTGATGCAAGGAAACGCTTAGAAAACGTGCGTAACGTGGTGCACTCAAAATGTTTTCATGTTCAAAGCCTACAGTGTCATTCTTTCTTCAATCAGCCCCTGTAGTTTCCTCTTCCGAAATTGGCTCTTTGAATTCACTTTTAGAGCGTCTATGCGCTACTACAATGTCATATGAACAAGGCCTGCCGGTTTCATTTGACACCGTGATGATCCTTAGCACCCGATCAATAGAGGTAATTCATCCGGCGAATAGAGGCACGATGATAATGTAAGAGTGACAAAAGAGCACATCATTCTGCAATTCCGCATTTCGGAAGATAGACCTCCGCAAGGAAACTGAATGGTAAATGGCGACGAACTGACGGTGTGCCCAGTATTTCCTTATGGACGCTTAAAATCACTGGATTCCAGACAGGAGGCGGGAGGTACTGCAGTGAACGATGCTACCGTTCCCTTGCGAGTACAAAGGCAACCCTCGTCTCCTCGTTCATCCGATAGATGGGGAGACGAGAGCGAATCTCAGATTGTCCGTGAAAGTTGCCTTCCCTCCCTTACGTGAGATTGATTTGCAAATTTCATTTCGAAGAGGCATATCCTCGGATGATAAGGAAGAGTTCTGTCGAAACCCAAAGTTCATATCTCTAAGCGTTCGGCCTGTAGAGCTGTCACACAAATACACAATTGTCGCTCGGCCTAGCTAGCGGTCTGGAACACGCACGCTATATGTTGAACGGCAAATCAAAATAATTTAATAAAATCATAGTAAAATCATAATATCAAGTAATATCAAGTAATCATAATAAAATCACGACAATGCAACATAGCGCGACCTATGTCAAATCATTTCACCTCATTCAGCTCAATCAGCACGTCATTGGAGCATGGAGAAAAAAAGAAGAAAAAGAACTCATTCTACATAGGGTTGCAATTTGAAAGCAGCATGAGCACGCGTGCATCCGTTCGAATCGCGGACGAGCAAAGGAAGGCACTAGCATGTCAGGCGGCTCTGTGACAAAAGGGAAACCAATGAGGGGAGAGTGAGCAAAGAAGTGGATGGGCGTCTTCTCCATTCAAGCCTTTATTTCCCAAAATTCTAAAAATACCTTTCCAGGGCAGGAAGGCGGCATCTTTCTTCTTCCCCCCACCCCCGCCCCCACCGAAAAAACAGGCATTGTCAACCTTTGGTTTCTGGAATAGCAGATTTGATTGATGCTCCCCACTTTGATTGATACTCGTTTTATTTTCGCACTCGCACCTGGACGGGACGGGAGGACCTGTCCCACCCATTAGGAATGGCCTTTATTCGCAGAATTTTCCCTCTGCGCTTCAGAACTCGCTAAGCAGATTTCTGACGCGCGCTTACGTTTACCAATCTGCAAATAATATTTTTGTATCCCAGGAATATCATCTGGACAAACAATGATTTCTTTCACAGGATCGCAGTTTCCTGCAGTTCTTCAGTCCTTCAGTTCCGACTAAATTTTGTCTTCCTTCCGCAAAGAAGAAAAAAGAGCAATATTTCAAGAGAAGGAGGAATTCTGGCCCCACAGTTGTGCGCTTGCTTGTACGTAGAAGTCAAGTCATTGCACAAAAAATTGCCAATGCTCATGAAATCTACAATGAAAATCAAAGAGCGGCGGGCTTTTTTTAATTATCTCATGTCCCCATGATGTCGTTGTAAGGCATAGCGTTGTCAAATGAATCGCCACAATGAATGACACGTCTTTGCTGTCACTAACAACTACTAGCTGAGAGTCATGAAAGACGCGTCAATAAGCGCCAATGCATTCTCGCTCCACATTCTCTCTTCCCTTTAATTTCGGATCCATTCTGAGAGAGAGGTGCATCAGGATGCCGATGCGATGCGAAAGGAGGAGGGGCAAGAGAACCGCGGGATGATGCATGGCTGCATCTAGAAAGAGGAGGAGGAGCCAGGGAGCCAAGGAGCTGTATTCAATAAGGAACGGAGTAAGGGTATATGATGGGTGGGAGGCAGTGGTGTAGTGGGAGGGAGCTCAGCTTCAATGGCAGGGGATGCCGGTTCGAACCCAGGGAGGGGGAAAGGGAAGGAGGGGATAGGAGGAATAGGAGGGGATAGGAGGAGAAAGGGGTGGAGATGAGTCGGTAGGTAAGTGGGTGTGGGGGGGTGGCTAGGTTGGAGATGGGTCCACTTGGAGCCAAATGGTGAAGGGACGCTTATCCGAGTGGACCCATCTCAACCTGACCAGTTGAGATAGTGGGTGGGGGGTTTTTGTCTATTTCATCCTCTGATATCTGAANCAACCTGACCAGTTGAGATAGTGGGTGGGGGGTTTTTGTCTATTTCATCCTCTGATATCTGAAATGATATTATCCATTGTCTTACCTTATCCAGATGCCTACATGCACAGCTAAGATCTTCTCGCGAGATGATCTGCTAGCCTTCATAAAGGAAAACAAGAACAAGCTCATCGTCATCCATGTCTACTCACGTGGAGGAGATGTGGAGAAGATAAAAAGGAGAATTATGGAAAAATTCTTCCTGGATCCTGGATTCTTCCTGGTCTTCCTGGATGCAGATTTGGAGGATACTGAAGTAATGGAGTACTTCTGGTTAGACAAGAAAGAGAGTGACTATTTTATTATGGTGTTGTCACAGAAGCAGGCAGATTTAGATGCCATTCATGGATATTTTTCCAATTGGGGATTTCGAAGAGATGGGGTATATACCAAAAAGCTTCTTTGGGGTATACCGTATGGGTATACCGTATGTAGGTACCGTATGAAATGGCTTCCCTTGTCTGAAACTGGAAATGTTGCTTTTAAATCAATTCAGCTAACAAAATAATAAAAGAAAAATCCACAAACATGTGCATAACATGTCCAGTCAATTCCACGACGGTCAATTCCCCGACAGGACAGTTCGCCGATGTTACACATCAACGAACTTATGGTGGCAATCAACCTATTACGCGAATAAATGTCCTTTTATGGAATTTCTAAAATTCAGATACCAGTGAGGTCCTAATCTGAGTGTTGCGGCTCAACTGACGTTTTTTCTGTTCAGGGACACTAGCCAAAAATTAAATGCCACCCAATCTGCTTCATGTCCAGATGTCGTTTCATGGTCAACCCCTTGTCTCTGAAGAGACACAAGAGAATGACACAAATAATAACCATACCCGATTAAAAGTTTCATTTTGATTTAATCGAGAAAATGACACGAGAAATGCTTTTCCTGACAGTACTCCGTAATGAATCATGCTCCCGTGCGTGCACGGGCTGAAATAAGTCGAACCCGAACATTTCTTGAATGACTTTCTGCCATTCTTTTTTTGACATTTTTGTCAGTTCCTGGAAGCAGCCTGCGAAGCAGCGTTTTGTAAATGTCGTCATGCTCTTCATTCCACTGTGATTGTGACTCTAGAAGTTCTCTCTTGCTCGCACGTTCTGTCTGGTTCGTTCTGTCTGTCTGGTTGACATTTTTGAGCTCTCGACCCAATAGTTATCGTCAACGGGTTTCGAATGACACATATAGTTTAAATCGGAAGCACACAAAACGGAACAATTAGTAAAGAGATGCGAGGCGGGAGGACGGAAGATTCCCCTTTTCCCTTATGTAACGATGAGTTCCACCGCATAGCATTCTAAGGGGACACAAGTTTAAAATTGCTTTCGATCAATTATAAGGGGATGCGTTTCGTCTCTAGGGAAACCCCAAATGCAAATGCAAATGTTCAGCAAGTTTCCCTTCTTAACGGTTCAGTGTGATCCGTGAACCACGGATCCATGGTAGATTACGGGATTATTTCGAGCTTGGGAAATGCAGCCATTTCCCTTATACTGGAACGGCTCGCTGACGTCATCACGCCGGACAAGGACGACTGTCATGAAGGGCTCTGCCAATTATATCCCAAAATATTCATAATTTTCTGATTTATATTGCTTTGACTGATGTCAATGTCGGAGAATCCTGCAGGAAACGGTCACGTTTTCCCCTGCATGCCTCCTCCCTCGGATAATTCCCCACGCTGCTTCCGCGCATCCTATGGCAGAATGATCCATGGCACTTGAATCGTCTTTCTAGTTGATCCGCGTCCAGTGCAAGGCTGAATACGCGAGCAGAACTCACAGAAATTCTTGCTGAGGGAAAATTGGTGCTTCTGATGACATGATCTGTGCATGAGATAACTGAGAGTTCAAAATACATTCGAACAGTATGTCTTATTTGAATAGTATGTGGCGGTAAACCTGAAAATTGCCATTTTACGATTTTTTAATAACAATTTATCAATCATATGGGACTTCTGCCGGGAATATTCCAGATGTCCGTATTACCGAAAGATCCGGATTACCGGCGTTCGGATTAACGCGAGTTGACTGTATGTCCCTATTGTCCACACTTCGAGACAGCGAGACAGGAGAGGAGAAGGCGGGTGCCATGCAAATGCTGGCAGGGGAAGGAGGGGAGAGGGGAAGGGGGAATGAGGAATGAGAATGTGCGAGAGCATTTGCGTGAATCCGTCCGCTCATGCTGTTGGAAAAACAGCATGAGCAGACGGTTGGAAAAAAAAACTTCAACGAGTATATAGTCCCAGCATCTGATAGCCTAGAAAGCCGATACAAGTATCATCTGAATTATGGGGCGTTCAGCCACATGATGCGTGGAAGCAGCTTTGGATATTAAGCAAGGAAGGAGGAGGTATGCTGGGAAAACATGACCGATTCATGCATGCTTTTGTTTTCCGATAATAATCACTCGTGTTGCATAATCACTCTAAATCAGACAATTGCCAATATTTTCGCATATAATTGGGCAGAGCCTTCCATGACAGCCACCTCTAAAAATGTGTCTGACAAATTGTGAAATCTCATTCGATCCGCAGAAATTCTATTTATCTAAAAGCACGCGATTTTTCGGGAGGATTCTCAAATGCCGAGCAAAAACTGTCGATAATATTTAAGCTACTCTTTGCATGGAGAAGCAACTGGACATTATGCAAAACTTGTCCACAGATTTTTCGATGCGTCTCTCACAGCAGATTTGGGATGGGCAAAATTGAGGTTCAAGGAAATGAGATTTTCGCAGAATCCGTTCTCCATCCCGAATCCGTGGTAGCACCATCATGAGTATTATGCCATTATTTAGAAAAGAATCTCGTAAAGAAAATGAGGCTAATACCAAGGTTCTCCATGGAAGCAGGCTGGATATATAAATCGTTGAAGAGACCCATCGAAATCGTGACCTTAGAACGGCTGTCTTTCCTTCTTTTCTTCTCGTCTAGACATGAATTCCTTGAGGGGAAATGCTAACCCTTAGCCCATCGCATCAATGAAGAAACTTCCAATTCCTGTCTGTTCTCCATTATATATTCAGACGATTGCTTGTGAAGCAGCAGTCTGAAAAAGGAGACAAGAGGGAGTCAGCCGATTATTTCTTCATATCATTCTCTGCCGTATATTCGTATGCCGTAATATCCGTATTTTGTCGAGCAGTACAAGGAGTGGAGCCAAGCATGGTCAAAAGAAGCTCCTTCTTTCCCTTCACCCCTCCCTCCCTCCCTCGTCCGCCCCCAGGCACCAAGAGCAGGAATCGGCCAAAATGCAGCCAGTTCCCTTAGACCGAGCGTCAAGTGAACACACACTTCCTCAGCGCCGTCAAGAGCATCCTATCCAGCCAGCATATCCAGCAGCCTCCCTGATCTTTCACCTTCTCTTTCTCTGCCGTCTATCCCTCTCTTCTTTATCGAACAGTCATAAAATAAGGAAGAGATAAAATAATTAATGGAAACCACTCTGTCTCTGTCTCTGCCGTTGCTACTGCATTGACTTCCTTACTTATTGGCTTCTTCACAACTTATCACCAAAAAGAAAAAAAGAATTTCCTTTTTATATATTTCCTTTGTTTTCCCTGTTCTCCCACTTGCTTTTCCTAGCTATTTATCTGCCTTTCTTCCTGTGTCGTTTTGCTTTCTCTTTCTAATAATCTGAGAATGACGACGTTTCAGGAGACATTTTTTCAGCTCCCTGGACAGATCTTCAGTGAAATCATCCCGTTCGCCCTATTTAGGTGAGTCATACATGTATTAAGAAATACTTTAACTTATTTGAAATACAGTGGAAACTCGCTAACTCAACCATGATGAGACGAAATTCCGCTTATGTCTTTCTTGTTCATCTAAGTTCGATGCTTGTTCTGGTAGGACAACCATGTTAAATGCTGCGTTTAAGTAGAATTCGCTAATCTCGAATTTCCGAATATCTTGAACCACATTCTCATTCCTGATTACGATTTTCTAATAGTTAACTTGAAGTCATCTTTAATTGAGGCAGTGAAGGAGGAAAAAAAAAATATTTTTTGGGACTTGGCACTTCTTTAAATAATAGGGGTAAAGAGTTGCCGCAGTGACAGAACCAGTCATTGAGGCCTCTATCATTGTCATCAAAATTCGTTTATATGAGTGGGCCCAGGAATGAGAGTGATGAAGAGGATGAAGCATCCTTCAAATACGTGCCGTATTTGAAGGATGCTTATTGTTGAATACCTATTCTTCAGCCTAGGGCTGTGCAACCTTTATTGGCAGTGGGCCCCATGAAAATGTCTGACTCTTCACGAGAGTCACAGAATGCGAAAAGACTCCCCTCTTGTGCCCTTATGGCATATTAAGGCATTAGGTTGCACTGATTTGTAGTCAAGCAGATATCATTTGGTACACTTTTCTTTTCATTTCACATATCATTTGGACGTTACGCATTGTCACATCAAACATAATGCGAATTTCCTCTTCATTCCAAATTTAAATTAAGTGTTGAATTCATTCATTTCATACGCCCGCCATCATGAGAGTAAGAGCTGTACTTGCTCACTCCGAAAAGTTGAAAATAATAGAGAACCTGGGAATGCATGAAATGTTCAGACATGACTAGTTTCCCAGCCTCCTGGGGGAAAAAAAAAACACCTATACGCTGGTCCAATTTTTGCCAGGTCGCAGAGGCTGGCTCCTTCCCAACGCCCTTTTATTGAGAACTTCCTTCATTGGGCCATCTCCACCAGCGTCAGCGTGAGCAATAATTAGGGGAAAGAGGTGAAAGGACAAACTGTTTATTTATAGTTGCTGAGTGATGATGAAAGTTGTGATGGGCCTTGGGCCAATAAGGAACTTATTTTATTTTGTTATTCCATTACCCATTACCTGGCAGCAAGAAGCAGCTCCACGGGTCGTGGATTGCATATACCTGCTCCCCCGCTGTGGCTGGTGATTTGTAGATGGGTGGGTGAAACTTGTTACTGTAATTTCGGCGGCCTGAATTCAGCATTCTGCATAAGTAAATTCCATGGAAAAGGAAATTTGGTACTCTTTAGACCGATGAAACACAAAGCCACTATCACGTGCATTCTCAAATTTATAATCAATACCTTTTTGCCGTGAATACTGCAAGGTTCGAAGCATCATGAATGAATAAAATCGATAAATGAGGCTGCTGGAGCGGTTGTAGCATGGGCCATCCCGAATCCACTGGTTTAGGCCCTATTTTTTAAATGAAACATGAGCATCCCATTCAAAATTTTTAAGGACCAATTCCGTTCAGTTGATATAGCTTTCTGAAAGCCTCTTGGTCATTCTGCAAGACCTAGTCCAAAGAACCAAGGCAAGACTTCTAAAAGGCATGTCACTTTTCAACAATTCGCACTGCCCAGATTCCTGGAAAACTTGGCTTGTAGTGGACCTAGTGGACCGGTTGAGAAACCGTAATGACCCTTGAGGCATCAAAGTCAGCTTGGTTCATCCACCTCATGATGTTGTAGAGGTCCCTTCGGGTTAAGGCCATCGGATTTTTTTTTCTGAAGACATTTCTAGATGAATAATATGAAGAAATATTCACTCAGGCGCAGCTGACTGCAGGAAATTAGAGGCTGATTTTATTCTTCATTGATAGATACTCATTGGCCTATAAGGAATTTCCTGAGAAATCTTGAGAAGGATTTCAATAAATAAATTCTCGTCTTTCTAAAAATTAAAACTCGATAAATTTACCTTGTCATTAAAAGTACTTCATCAATCGACTACACAGGATCTAATAAATAGCATGAGTTATGCATATACACCAGGAATAAAACTATACATACAATAAGCAAGACTCACCTTCAGGTAGACCTTCAGATCGTACTTGATGAAAAAACAGCGACAAGAACAGTCGTATTACATGAAAAAATTTTGTCAAAATTTCGCATCTAGTTTCCATATCTTAACAAAAGTTCCAATCATTGACCTTTGCACCACGTAAAGGCTAATAAAGGACCAGCTGAAACTTTGCATGAATGTGACTCCTGAGACAAGGAGTTAAATAAAAATGTTAAGTCTCGATACATCCCCTGGGGGAATTTTTTCGAGGTGCGATGTTTAAAAAAAAAATTGTCGTGGCTAATTGGACAGAAATGGAAATGTGAAACTTGGCACACGTATGAGTGAAAGATATTACTGAGGTGTGGGAGCATTCAGCTTTCATGGTGCATTCCCTCTGGGCATAGTGTTTGGGTGGGTCGGCTTTTCCAAACATGTTTTTTCACCAGCGAAAAGGGCAAACGTATAATATTGAAACGTTGTGGGCATGTAGTTCACTAAGGATGGATTTCGGAATAAAATAATGGTACGTTCCGGTTAAAACGGCTCAGGGCACATATTTTTCAAATGGTGTATTTTCACGAATTTTCTGATCCAGCAAAACAGAGGGCGCATGAAAGTTAGTAGAGAAATGAAACAGACAGAAAATATAAACTTTCCTCAGAAGTACCTGTTTAATGACTGAGTACAGGAAAAATCCTACTTTTGAAATATGTCCTATTAACGTAGATTATTGGAGGGAAGTATTTCAAATTATATTCTTCACCCTTACAAAAAGGGACACAAGAAAAGATTTAAAGTTAGGCACACAGAACCATAGAAGTAATGATTTTGATAAAAATCAAGACTTTTATCCCCATATGTCATGTATTTCAATGGGGACGTACTTTAAATACGTACTTACCATTTCGCAAAAAAGAATGAATTAATCACTATCCAAGGTAATGGAGCACCGAAGGCGCGACCAATAGCGAGTTTGTTTGCCCTTCGGGCAAACATAATATAGAATTATATATAGCATATGAACACTACATTTCCTTGATGTAATGGGACTTACTTCAATGTGGGACGAACACTTCAATCTTAATGTATGTCCCTTCCCATGCTGATTCCATGCATCAATCAATTTAATTCTCTTGCAGCATTGCCCAGGAGGACGAGGAAGTTATTGTGCGTGAATTCTCCGAGTGTATCACTGAGGATACTCTCAGGCCATACATGAAGTTGAAGCATGCCGAAAAGAGCGGAGAGTGGAGAAATTACGTGCAGATTTGCTTGGGGGGCCATGGAACTAAAAAAATCCAAACAGGAAACATCGAGCTTAGGATCATTCTCGGAAACCGGATGGAAGTGACAGAAGGATCTTTCAATCAACCTTTCTGTGCGTCAGTATTCTCCTATGAGGGGAGAACAATTACGATTTCGTGTAAATGTTGAAGGCTGAGTATTGTTTCATGAAGGTAGTCGATGTCGATAGAAGTCTGCTGGGGCTTCGCAACCACCAAGGCCACTGCAGGGGAGAGAAAAAAAAATCCCCATATTCTACGTGACAGACAGCCTTTGCGAGGCGGCAAGGATTGAGCAAGCACTCCATCAACATAATTTGAAAACACAATCAGCCGTGCTAAGAAAGGCAGAAAGTAAAGGTGGGCATATCACTTTGGTGCGATAA
Source organism: Darwinula stevensoni (assembly GCA_905338385.1). Classification (NCBI taxonomy): domain Eukaryota; kingdom Metazoa; phylum Arthropoda; class Ostracoda; order Podocopida; family Darwinulidae; genus Darwinula; species Darwinula stevensoni. Next base: position 24,580 of record CAJPEV010000360.1, on the reverse strand, counting down.
TAATGAAATTCTTCTTTGTCTATGGAAACTATGTGATCGGATGTTCATGGTACTACATGAGTACTACATGAAGGCAAGTTCTTTTCTTGATACAGGACCCCTCTTCGTGCAAGCTCACATGCATTGTGTGATTGCCAGCAGCTCGGTGATTCCCTTGTTAACATCAGTCATCGATATGAAGGATCTCTTGGAGAGCCTCAGGAAGCCGAACCAATGGATTCTCTCCAATGTTAAGGACTTGAGTAAGTGCGGTCTATTGCAGTCTGCAAAAAGTGGTACGTATCATGAAGTGATGGGAACGTTGGTGATGATGAATATGTCGTGATTAGTAGCTACCATATTGATTTCTTTGTACTTACAGAAGTTTCAGACCTCCCAGAGTCCTTGAAAAATTTATCTCTGGTTGAGTTGGATTTGGTTCTGGTGGGAGAAGGGGAGAAACACCCTGATGATGCTCAAGAGGATCCGCCAGATACCCCCAGGCAGGGAGAGAACAACTCCAATGGGGAAGAACATTTTGAATTCGAGACTGAGTGAGCTTTACATGATATTCTTTCACGACTGATGCAGTTAAGCTGAATATTTATCAATTTATTCGATAATGCCATGAACGGATTCAGGGATGCGATTGGGGACATCACAGCAGAAGAGTTCCTGGAGAACGAAGACACCGACATATTTGGTCATGATTTCATCCATCTCAGCTCATCATGTGGGTCATGTTCATTAAGATTTACCTTTCACTTGGACCACACATGAAAAACAGGGCGGTATTCTTCGTATGCTTCGGGCGGTATGCTTCGTTTAGTTTCACTCTTTTTCGCTCTATTTGCAATTGCTTTTGCTGAAATATGTATTGATTTTGGGATATGAACCAAGTGGGGTTGGGACGACGTATGAGGAACACGAGGAACTTCTGTGACATCGATTTATTCTCATTTTTTCAAACTTTCAATAGTTTTCCCATCCCATTCCTTCTCCGCCCTGTTTTTGAATGCACATCTTTGAATGCAAGAGATCATGAAAATTATTATGGCTGCGTCCTAGGAGGCGCATCTCTCCAGTTCAATAACATGAGTCATTTCAGTAAGGTCAACTAAGAATTTCAGAACATTTGCCTTTATGAAAATACAAACGTTGCTGATCCATACAATGCAATATCTCTAGTTTTTCTTTGGTGAAATTTCACCTAATTTCATTCAAAATACGATTGAAATGTATGTATTGAATGGTTATATGGAAATGACAAAAATCTCACTTCTGTTTCAGCGGTCATTCCCCCTGAGACACGTGTATCGAAATGAGGGAATGGAATGAGTCATGGAGAATCTTTAAGCCATGGATATTACCAAGTTACTCAGGAAAACAGGTCAGTCTTTTCTGAGATTAAAGTGATGGCTGATGAATATTAGTCTGAATTAGTCATAATCAGAAATGTGTCCGAATTACAGGAACCAAGGTGCACATGGAATTCAATGAGATAGCATCGGAAGGCAACGGGTGATATTGGTGAAGGAGTGCAATAGAATCATGGAAGAGATGCAGAGAATTCCTGGAGTGCCTCTGATGAATAGGGAAATTTATCAACATGAATTCAAGTGTTATTGTTCCTAATTGCCTTTACTCAACCATGAAAATTTTGGGTTTTTCCTGTTTGTTCACCCCCCCATGTAACAACACCTGCTTCCTTCTTCTCTGTCTCCTTTTCCTTCTCTTTGTTTCGCTAGTTTCATTGATTAGGTACGGATTTGATCTGATGTGATATTGTTTTTTTTTTTTAAATTCTGGTATTCAGTAGAAAGTATGAAATTATGATTCCTCTCTCCTTAGCTCTTGCTACTCCAAGACATGGAATCAGTCCTCCAGCGTTTCTATTGCTCTGAGATGTCTAAATGATGTATGTAACTGCATATTACTGTACCAATATTCCCATGTGTAATTGGCGCCCTTCAGAGTGTTGACTTTTTAAAATTATCCATGAAAGTTGAATGAAATAGTTATTTACTTGTCATTATCATTATGGGAACATGAAAATTTCCCTCTTGGGGAGGAGGAAATTTGAAAAATGTTGACAATGATATTAATTCCAGTTGATTGGAGGTCGAAAATCTCTGTGGATGAAATTTATGAAGGGGCGATTTGAGACACATTTTGGAAATTTCAAAGGAGGCAGAAGACACATTAGGGAACATTACGATTCCTGTATTGATACGGTTTCGGCTGTTCGTTCAAAAATGTATATAGCGTGTTCAGGAGTTGGAACTATTGGGTCGATCGGAAAGTTCTGGCCGTTTCGAGAATTTTCCAGAAAATAAATTCTGGAACTTTCTCGAACCTACCACAGTAGCAGTATATAAAGGGCGTGTGGGCGTGAATACGCAGCAGTTGCTTAGTTTATTTTTCAAGATTAAAAATTCAAGATAGTGACATCAAGAGGCGATTTCACCCATTTCCATATCACGTGCCGAGGTCGAGCGTTCCTTAATTTTAGGGAATGCCGAACCCTCTTGAAGCTAAATATATATATATATTTTTATTTTCTTCACTATCCTAGTTGCTTACTGTCTGGTACCTAACATCAACATTGCCCCCCATCTTCTTGCCTGTCCATGGAAGCATCCAGTCTCTTCTTAAAGATAGTCACAGAAGGGGCAGCCACCACTTCGTCATCTAGCGCATTCCATTCGTTAGTCGTTCAAAGCTTATAACCACGACTTCCAAAATGAACTTCAACAAGACCTCCTAACTCCAATGCCTTCTTTACGACTTCCTATCTGGCATCACAGCAGCGGAATCGAGTCGCCGCATCTGCGCCGCGTTCGGCCAAGGTGCAGTTTATGAAAGGACAGCGCGACGATGGTTCCATCTTTTCCGGTCTGGAAATTACAGCCTCGAGAACTTCGACTGATGGTTACAGCCCGAATTCCACACCCCGAATTAAAACGAATCTCGTTTACTTCAATTCTAAGGTCACGATTTCGATGGGTCTCTTCAACGATTTATATATCCAGCCTGCTTCCATGGAGAACCTTGGTATTAGCCTCATTCTCTTTACGAGATTCTTTTCTAAATAATGGCATAATACTCATGATGGTGCTACCACTGGTTCGGGATGGAGAACGGATTCTGCGAAAATCTCATTTCCTTGAACCTCAATTTGCCCATCCCAAATCTGCTGTGAGAGACGCACCGAAAAATCTTTCTGACAAGTTTTGCATGATGTCCAGTTGCTTCTCCATGCAAAGAGGAGCTTAAATATTATCGACAGTTTTTGCTCGGCATTTGAAAATCCTCCCGAAAAATCGCTTGCTTTTAGTTATATAGAAATTCTGCGGATCGAATGAGATTTCACAATTTGTCAGACACATTTTTAGAGGTGGCTGTCATGGAAGGCTCTGCCCAATTATATGCGAAAATATTGGCAATTGTCTGATTTAGAGTGATTATGCAACACGAGTGATTATTATCGGAAAACAAAAGCATGCATGAATTGGTCATGTTTTCCCAGCATGCCTCCTCCTTCCTTGCTTAATATCCAAAGCTGCTTCCACGCATCATGTGGCTGAACGCCCCATAATTCAGATGATACTTGTATCGGCTTTCTAGGCTAAGGGGTTATGAGATGCTGGGACATTATACTCGTTGAAGTTTTTTTTTCCAACCGTCTGCTCATGCTGTTTTTCCAACAGCATGAGCGGACGGATTCACGCAAATGCTCTCGCACATTCTCATTCCTCATTCCCCCTTCCCCTCTCCCCTCTCCCCTCCTTCCCCTGCAAGGATTTGCATGGCACCCGCCTTCTCCTCTCCTGTCTCGCTGTCTCGAAGTGTGGACAATAAGGACATACAGTCAACTCGCGTTAATCCGAACGCCGGTAATCCGGATCTTTCGGTAATACGGACATCTGGAATATTCCCGGCAGAAGTCCCATATGATTGATGAATTCTTATTAAAAAATCGTAAAATGGCAATTTTCAGGTTTACCGCCACATACTATTCAAATAAGACATACTGATCGAATGTGTTTTGAACTCCCAGTTATCTCATGCACATATCATGTCATCAGAAGCACCAATTTTCCCTCAGCAAGAATTTCTGTGAGTTCTGCTCGCGTATTCAGCCTTGCACTGGACGCGGATCAACTAAATCAGAAATCTAAATCAGAAAATTATGAATATTTTGGGTTATAATTGGCAGAGCCCTTCATGACAGTCGTCCTTGTCCGGCGTGATGACGTCAGCGAGCCGTTCCAGTATAAGGGAAATGGCTGCATTTCCCAAGCTCGAAATAATCCCGTAATCTACCATGGATCCGTGGTTCTCGGATCACACTGAACCGTTAAGAAGGGAAACTTGCTGTACATTTGCATTTGCATTTGCATTTGGGGTTTCCCTAGAAACGAAACGAATCCGTTTATAATTGATCGAAAGCAATTTTAAACTTGTGTCCCCTTTAGAATGCTATGCGGTGGAACTCATCGTTACATAAGGGAAAAGGGGAATCTTCCGTCCTCCCGCCTCCCATCTCTTCACTAATTGTTCCGTTTTGTGTGCTTCCGTTTTAAACTATATGTGTCATTCGAAACCCGTTGACGATAACTATTGGGTCGAGAGCTCAAAAATGTCAACCAGACATTTTTGAGGGATCTACAGAACGTGTGAGCAAGAGAGAACTTCTAGAGTCACAATCACAGTGGAATGAAGAGCATGACATTAACAAAACGCTGCTTCGCAGGCTGCTTCCAGGAACTGACAAAAATGTCAAAAAGAATGGCAGAAAGTCATTCAAGAAATGTTCGGGTTCGACTTATTTCAGCCCGTGCACGCACGGGAGCATGATTCATTACGGAGTACTGTCAGGAAAAGCATTTCTCGTGTCATTTTCTCGATTAAATCAAAATGAAACTTTTAATCGGGTATGGTTATTATTTGTGTCATTCTCTTGTGTCTCTTGTGTTGACCATAAAACGACCCCTGGACATGAAGCAGACTGGGTGGCATTTAATTTTTGGCTAGTGTCCCTGAACAGAAAAAACGTCAGTTGAGCCGCAACACTCAGATTAGGATCTCACTGGTATCTGAATTTTAGAAAATCCATAAAAGGACATTTATTCGCGTAATAGGTTGATTGCCGCCATAAGTTCGTTGATGTGTAACATCGGCGAACTGTCCTGTCGGGGAATTGACCGTCGTGGAATTGACTGGACATGTTATGCACATGTTCGTGGATTTTTCTTTTATTATTTTGTTAGCTGAATTGATTTAAAAGCAACATTTCCAGTTTCAGACAAGGGAAGCCATTTCATGTTACTTCATGATTCACTCCTGTACCACATACCTACATACGGTATACCCATACGGTATACCCCAAAAAAGCTTTTTGGTATACCCCAAATACCTCTTCGAAATCCCCAATTGGGAAAATATCCATGAATGGCATCTAAATCTGCCTGCTTCTGTGACAACACCATAATAAAATAGTCACTCTCTTTCTTGTCTAACCAGAAGTACTCCATTACTTCAGTGTCCTCCAAATCTGCATCCAGGAAGACTGCGTGACTCAATTTTTCCATAATTCTCCTTTTTATCTTCTCCACATCTACAATCTTCACACGTGAGTAGACATGGATGACGATAAGCTTGTTCTTGTCCTTGTTTTCCTTTATGAAGGCTAGCAGATCATCTCGCGAGAAGATCTTAGCTGTGCATGCAGGCATCTGGATAAGGTAAGACAATGGATAATATCATTTCAGATATCAGAGGATGAAATAGACAAAATCTTGTTTTCCTTTATGAAGGCTAGCAGATCATCTCGCGAGAAGATCTTAGCTGTGCATGTAGGCATCTGGATAAGGTAAGACAATGGATAATATCATTTCAGATATCAGAGGATGAAATAGACAAAAACCCCCCACCCACTATCTCAACTGGTCAGGTTGAGATGGGTCCACTCGGATAAGCGTCCCTTCACCATTTGGCTCCAAGTGGACCCATCTCCAACCTGACCCCCCCACTCCTACTGACTCATCTCCCCCCTCCGTCATCCTATCTACCTCTCCTAACCCTCCTATCCCTCTTATTCTATCCTGTTCCTCAATCTCCTGATTCACTTCACCTCTACTCTCCCTGCAATCTTACCTAACACGTTCCGTACAAGTTCAATAGGGAATTGACACCAAGTCCGCACACAGGGAAAATTGAGTAATTGCTCTTCGTACGTGCACAGTAAAGTTTCCTACAGTAAAGAAATTTCAATTGTTTTGTTAGCCGATGATTTTTCAAACCAACGTTTCTGATCATATAACTCCTTTAAAACTAGTGGCAGGTAAAACCTGCGGTAAACTGGAGGAAAAGAAATACTCTGTTGTCATGGAAGAAGTCACCATGATCTTCAGAGTCCACCATCCAAGTAGGACCTGAACGTGTTCAATGAACGTTTCATTGAAGTTATGGCCAGCGTTTCATTAATGTCCTTGGAAACGTTCTCTTAACAGCTTAAATGTTCAAACTTCAAAGTAATGAAAAACAGTTCAAATTATGCGTTCCTGGAACTACGTGATTTATCTATTTCCAGGGAAACTGTTCAATAAAACTTTAATTTTAGGATTCATCCTATGTACAATTAACGTTTTGGATAGGTTCTTTTCATCACTTAAATTGCATTCAGTCTAAGTAGCGTCCTGCTCACGTGGCTCGGATTAAGAGCTTAAATGTTGAGTATCGGTAGGATTGATTCTACTATCCTACATTTTCTGGGAGAGTCTGGTGGATAAGCGTGTGGAAATTCAAATTCATGATATAAGTTTTTATCTTTTCATCCTCTATCTCATATTCAGGAGTCAGATATTTCCATCAGGAATACCCATGGAGTGCATATAGAGGTCTCTGGAGATTCCTTCGCTGCCTCGACAGTTACAATTGCCTCCGCCATCTTGGGACGGTCCCCCACGTGCGAATGTATAACGTGATAGTTTGGGCCCCGGCGTGGAGGTTCACAGGCATGTAACCTGGGGCAAGTGACCTCTTTTGTCCTCCCCTCTCCAGGTGTGTGCTATGAGAAAACCTTGCTGGTGCGACTTCAGCAAGGCGGCGGCCGCGCCTGGATAGGTCCAGCGACTCTCGCCATAGAGGATGTCCCTCCATTTATATACTCTCCATGGAAATACTCCTTTACACTAGAGAGATGATGCTGGTCGCTTAAGTAAATTACCGTGCAGTCATCTTGGAAATTGAATTATCCACCCTCTATCGTTCGAGCCAGAGTTCTCCGGAAACTCCCTGAAGTAGGTTGCCTCTAATGACGGATTTATTCAAGAATTCGTGTATCTTCCGCTCTGGTTTATATGAAGAAAGATCGGCTACATTGTGGAAAGTATTGGTAACTAATTCCAGCTGTATCAGGAAATGACACGTTTCAGGGACTACCTTGGCGCCATCTAGCGTGGATGGTTCAAACCGTCGCTTCAAGCCATTGTCAGATGGATACAGTTAGGAAAGCATCTTAAACCTGCGACAAATGTCCTTCAAATGCAGCATGTTTCGCGATCAAAAGACACCTCATCCGAGCGCCCAAAAGGTGCTCATTATTGTACATTGGACGTCCAAAGAACTCTTTGGAAACACGTTGAACGTTCTCGAAAGCGTTTATGTGCTACTTGGGCGATTTCACATGAATGAAGCCTATAAGTTTCATTGCACCCGTGACTTTCCTCGGCACCCAATCATGTGAATGGAGCGAGGGAAGTAAATGCGAATGGAGGTGAAAGAAATTAAAGGAAGATGCAACACAGAAAACAGCGACGATCTGTGAATAACAGTATTCCTGGTTTTTTTTTGTTGCAAGACCCCGGCTCCCAAACAGTACACCTGAATTATTTTGCCATCTGCCAATGCGATTGCGATACGGGAAGACAAATCCAACCCTTTGAAAAACTCTCACTCTCACCGACCTCCTTGCGATGTTCATGCAATTCCGCAAGCCCGCATATACAGCCATGGAAACAAACGAGGAAATTAGGGTGATGGGTTTCAAGGCGCATGCACCTCCGAACGCATATGGCGACGAGCGGAGGAATCGGCCCGTATTTCCTCATGGACCCTTGAAATCCTTGGATTCACGGCAGCAGGCGGGAGGCAAGAGAGAGTGAGCGATGACAGCATTCCCTTACGAGAACCACGGCAACTCTCGATTCCAACTTCATCGGAAAGATGGCGAGACGATAGCTATTCTCCGATTTCCAATGAAAATTGCCTTCCCTCCCTTTCATATGGCCTATTTGCAAATTTCATTACGAAAAGGCACATCCTCGGATGGTAAGGAAGAGTACTGTCGAAACGCCAAGTTCATATATCTAACCGTGTGGCCTGTAGAGCTGTGCCACACACACACACACACACACACACACACACACACACACACAAAATTTGACGTTAGTTCTCTGCTCGAGATTACGCTCCGTTTCAAATTCGCCAGCGCACACAAATACGGTTTACCCTAATGGGCCGCAGCTCGCGTACACACACACACACACACACACACACACACACACATACACACACACACACACACATACACACACACACACACACAAACAGACAAAACAAAAATCAATTGTCGTTCGGCCTAGCTAGCAGCCCAGAATCGCGCAAGCTATATGTTTAACCTCCGGACCTCGGTTGCTTCGTAACTGAGGTCCGCTGATATGCATTCCTAATTGGTTTTACTTAGATTTTGAAAATGGAAATGTTCATCTGTTCGATGTAAACTGTGCACGAAGTCTAGAGGTATAGGCGGAGTTATCGATTATGAAATGCCTTAGCTGCAGCCGTTCTATGTGCCGTTTACTCGAATGGACAATGCTTCCAGGAGATGAGGGTGTCGGGGTCGTTGTTATGGGTTATCTTTTATGAGTGGTAGAAAATTGCAAGGAATTTCCTGAATGAGATTTGAGGAATGTCGAAAAGTGCTGAACTAACTGTGATTACAATTTTGGCTGAAATTTTTTTGCCACCGTATTTCCATTGTCAATGTATATTTATGGCCTATGAAGAACGCCGTTCCATGATGTGGAAGGGAGCCTTTGCTAATAACCGGGCAAGTTTCAGTGTGGTCTGACCAGTGCGCCGCGAGCTGCGGCCCATTAGGGTAAACCGTATTTGTGTGCGCTGGCGAATTTGAAACGGAGCGTAATCTCGAGCAGAGAACTAACGTCAAATTTTGTGTGTTAAACTGGGGAAATCCGCAACTGAAACGCTGGAAATGTTAAGAAAATTTATGGTGATCATACCATGTCAAGAGCGCAGGTTTTTTTTTTGGCAAAAAAGGTTTCAAGAGGGAAGAGAAGACGTCAATGACGACCAGCGTTGTGGAGCGCCAATCACCAAACGAACACCTGAAAATGTCTCAAAAGTTACGGATTTGGTGCGTTCAGACAGACGGTTGACAATTAGAAAGATAGCCGAAGAGTTGAATTTAGATGAAGAAACTGTTCGAGGGATTTTGAAGTATGATTTGAGCATGAGAAGGGAGACAGCGAAAATGGTGCCTCTGTTGCTGACGGCTGAACGAAAACAAAGGCGACTGGACGTTTGTTTGGTTCTCTCAGAAAGAGCTGGAGAAGGAAATATTTTGGAAAGAATCATCACTGGAGATGAGACATGGTGTTATCAATATGATCCGGAAACGAAACGTCAATCCCTTGAATGGAGAACTGCAAATTCACCGAGACAGAAAAAAGCCCGAATGTCGAATTCGAAAATCAAGACTATGGTTATTTGTTTGTTTTTTTATGTCAACGGAATCGTCCACTCAGAATTCGTGCCAGAACAAACTGTCAACCAGATGTTGTACAAGAACGTTTTGAAGAGGTTGCATGAGGTTGTGTGAGGAGGAAAAGGGGCGATCTGTGGAAGAAGAACTCGTGGATCCTGCATCGCGATAACGCGCCGGCCCACACAGCCCTGTCTGTCCTGCGAGTTTTTGGCCGCCAAACGGATCACTGAAATGGATCACCCGCCGTATTCGCCCGATTTAGCTCTCAGTGACTTTTGTCTGTTTCCCAAACTCAAAAATTTTTTGAAAGGCCACCGATTTCAAAGCATTGAAGACATTAAAACAAATGCGATGCAGGCTCTGAAAGATATCCCGAAAGAAGACTTCCACCGCTGTTTCCCGCAATTGCAGCATCGTTGGGATAAGTATATAAGTTCTGGAGAGGAGTACTTTGAAGGCGACAAGTGTGATTAATCTGTAAGTTTAAAAATAAATAATGAAAAAATAAAGTCTGGAAACTTAATAGCCACACCTCGTATATAGGGTGGTTTAAAAAAACGCTCTACCGTTTTCTATGGGAGATACACAGTTTCATAAATGTAGGGAAAAAATTACTTTGGATATGCAATCGATATTTAACAGTTACTAGGCGTTGAAATGCTTGCCAGCATTTTTTCAGCCCATTTAGCACCCCTGCCTAAGTCGTGCAATGCCCATTTAGAGGCGAATGAAAGGTGCTTAGAGGCTGATCATTCCGCCTCAAGTTAGGTGTTGGATGACTCGTGCTCGATCGTCTCAGAATTCAAGTCATTTTTCAACTCCAACTTTTGAAGGGACAGTCAGATCCAGCCGATACTTGACAGAGATGTTCATGAGTCCAGGAGGATTCTTTTCACTTCCACGAGATGACGCTGTATCTCGATGGAGGGCGCTGCCGTTTGCCGGGTGACCGAGGGTGGGAGGATCGCGTATCCGCCGCAATTTTTTTTGTTGCTACCTTTATGAAACTGTTTCTCCCATAGAAAGCGGTTCAGCGTTTTTTTTTTTTTTTTTAAACCATCCTATATGAACCGAGCGACATGGTATCTCAATGGTCAGTTGTTACTCAATGTAGCAATGGGAAAACCATTTTTCAAAAGCTTTCCCTTTCTTCAACCCCCACCCCAAGTTCAACCTCAACGTCACCACCCCCCACCCCCAACTCCCTAACGATAGGCTTAAGGCTAAACCGTCTTCGGGTCAGACCTGGGTCTACCTTTTTTCGATTTAAATAAACTCCATCCTCGACTTCCGACGTAAATAGACCAATAAGGATTAATTTCAGGGAGGACGAGTAACATCGGGCCAATCGCAGGCCTACTCGGTCTCTCATGACCCTTTTAAGAGAGTCCGAGTAACGCTAGACCGATTAGAAGTCAATTTCCAGTTTCATTGACTTTTTCAGTGCGGATGAGGAACGTTGGACATATATGGAGTTCATCGAGCAGGTCGACGAGTTCTAAGAAGATAATGCCTCTAGGATGCATGGGCAACGTGGCCGCCATCTTGTTAATTTAGGGATGTCCGAATGAGATATACGAGGTCTGATCAAAAAGTTCCAGTACTTATTAAAAAATAAACCGGTTAAAGTAGGGGGCTAGGACTGGTGTAGGTCGGAGTTGGAGGGTAACCGCACACATGTTGAAATCTCCTTTGCGCTAGGATTTAACCAGTCGCGAATCACGAGTGTTCAAATCCGGTCGTCTCTGTGCTCTTCGTCCAATTTTCGATAATGCATCACGATCCTGATTGTGCAACATCAGCCTCATGGTTTAATATACGTTATTGACTTTGGGTGTCGCAAAATGCAAAATGACCCTTTTCCTATTTTAACTTCATTTATTGGGGTATTTTGTCGCTTGCATTTTATATATATATATATATATATATATATTAAAACATTGTTTGGTTTATTGGTATCTTTCATTTGAGACACACGATTTGCCTCGACCTACAATCTTTACTGCACACCCATTGATTTCATATTATTCTTTTATTATTTTTTTATTTTTTGCAATACTATTTGATACACAACGTTTTTGGTTTTCCCCTTAGCAGCAAAGACCATCAGATTCTTTTTAGCTCACACTCTTCAGCACGCTGCATAGAGCTGGCCACGAAGAAAGCCAGGACTCTCCAGATTAATTCCTGCAACCATAAGCAACTGCCCTTGAGCTTAAATGATAGACATAGCTATGGCAAGACGCACAAAAAACTTCAGTCACTTAAATTCGAAGGGCATGTTAGTAGAAAACTATCAAAAGAATATTACTTACTAACTACTGTAGTAACTTTTTTTTTAATTTCATTGCAGTTAGCCCAGATATTGTCTCCCCACTCCAATTGCCGAAGTGAAAAATACGTCATGAGTAAAAAAATATTTTAAAATATATTATTTTAACATATATTTACTAATATCCTATGTATTATTATTATTTGCAAGCTATCGATCCACGCTACGTGCAATTTTGCGACTTGCTGTGATGTACTTCCACGTTAGGTAGGCCTTCAGTACTTGCTGTCATGGATTGTCTGCATATAAAAGTCATAATTTCTTTCAGAGATATATTAATCAGAATCAATGTTAAATGCAGGATTAAGACTCAGTGTACAATTAAAAATACCTACTATAAGCTATCTAATGATTAGTTTGAAATATTGGGTAGTGTCCTGTATTGGTTCTTGACTTGTCCTTAGCTATGAGTAGATTTCTCTGAATCGTCTGGGCAAATTCCTGCATGCAATGTTGAATTGCTGGTGTAAGGACAAGGAATGTGGGCAGTGGGGTATAAGGTATAATGAGGTATCCAGGTATCTCACAATTAGGACTACCATTTTCAACCGCAATGCACCTACTGTACTTCACCTCAACAAGGATCCTTATGGGTATTTATGAATCTATTATTTTCTTCTGAAGATGCTGACTTCTCATCTCTTCAAGATGTATTCCATAGTCATTATTATCATCATAGCCTGGAAATCATATGTTGCCTGGGAACCTTCTTTGGTCAAATGAGAGCAGCATGGAAGCTGAACACAACTCCCACTCTCGATTAGACCTCGGCCTTGAATCGTGACCACGAGCAGTGTCACCTACCTGGGGCATGCCTCTACGCATGGAGTTATAGCTTTCAGTCCGAGGTCTGTCTGAGTGGTTTTCATCACAATGTTGCTGCTATTCAGGGAATTAAGGAAATATGGTATATTTTCAGTTCACAAATGGCAATAAGTTTGCTGAAACTGAGGAGATTCATTCATTCCAGTGCTGAATAGAATTGCAAAAGTCAAGTCTTGTTTGCTGTGTCCTAATCACCCAAAAATGGAGACTTCATGGAAATGGCCATAAATATGAAATATTCTTTCATGCCATTTCTTAATGAAATAAGGAGAAATATGTGCCTGGTGTATATTTACAGGATTAGTATATTGTTTCTTTTATTATCTGAACCAAGGAGCAGGAGGGGCGGCAGTGAAGGAAACTGAGGCAGTGCGGCTCATCCCTCGACCTCTGAATGAAAGGAGGATCTTGGAAGTCATGTGTTGGAGCTCGGGCTGCCCAGGCTCTGTAATTTTTTTTTTCTTTTCCTTTTTAATTCTTTCTTCAATCTTACTGGGATGGCATCTCATGCAATTGAGTTGTCCAGTGTGCATGAGCTTGATGCATCTGTCAGGATGAGAGTTCCATCAGCATTTCTTGGAAAGCTATGTTTTAAAACATTTAAAGCTTTTAATTTTTTATGTATTCAATTTATTTAGGAAAATTAGGAATCATGAATATATTTCAATGCTTTACAGTGTTTTTACTTCAGTTAGACAATTTTTCACTTGACTTACACACCAGACACCGGGGTGGGGTATTCAGAGAGGATGCAAAGGCGCTGGTGCCCCTGGTGACTAGCTACATCTTTCTCTTCTTTGAATATTTAGGCTTTTTTGTATTAATGAAACTGTGTACTGGAAATGAAGAACCGTGAACATTGCCATGTTGTCAACAAGAGACCTTCATTGCAGTCTATTTACATTAAAAAAGCTCTAAGGTTTCAATTTCCCGTCAGCTCAACGGTGTACAGGGTGTTAAGAAAGTTGTGTCCCATCACAATATGCCTATAACCTCAGCAAAAATGTGAAAATCAGGAAATTTTTTCATACGCAACAAAAAGGACAGCTAATTGATTTAGAATCACTTAATAGTTTTAAATATAGCCACCCTTGATGCAAATGACAAGGTTCAGATGACCCATGAAAGTATAGACTGATTTTCGCAAGTCTTCCTGTGGAATTCTCTCCCCATTCTCTGTTCAGGGATCGCTTGAGAGAATCCAAAGAATGGCGTTTTGTAGCTTATTTTTTGCTCTCCAAGATGGACCAAATTGAAAAATCGAAATCAGATTTTTTTCAAGCCACTCAGCATCAAGGGGTAGCTTCTGTAATGGTCTGGGCCAGGATTACCGCACTCCGCTTGTTTTCGAGCCTGAGAAGATGGTCAGTGCTGATGTTTACCGGAAAAGCATCCTGGAAGACTGCCTGGTTCTGTGAGCCTCAAAATATTTCGATGGTGGACTCCAGCAGGACTCAGGGCCAGCTCAAAAGGCACGAATGACCCAGGAGTGACTGTTAACGAATGTCTCTGACTTCATTTCGATTTCACAATGGCCCCCTTACTACCCCAATGTGAACACCCTAAATTTTCCAATTTGGTCCATCTTGGAGAGCAAAGTGTGTGCTACAAAGCAAACTTCTTTGGATTCTCTCAAGCTATCCCTGAACCAAGAATCGGAGCGAATTACACAGGAAGTCTGGCGAAAATCAGTGAATGCTTTCATAGGTGGTCTGAACCTTGTCATCCGTGCCAAGGGCGGCTATATTTTGAAGCTATTAAGTGATTCTAAATCAGTTAACTGTCCTTGTTAGTGTGTATTTAAAATATTTCCTGATTTTTAAATTTTTGCTGAGGTTATTGGCATATTACAGTGGGACACAACTTTCTTAACATCCTGTAGAAACACCGGATTGGACTTCGATGGACTATCTATCTATGGACTATCTGCGTTAGGTCTAAACTAGCCTATGTGGGTTTGGTGTAGGGAATGATACTTGAGAACTCAGGAAGGATGCCTGAAACTTCACCTGTTTTATTGAAATATCATTAAGGAAAACACACGAAAAGCCTTGTTTTTCACTACGATATTAAATTATCATTTCTGTCTATTGGGTATTTGGGAGGGTTCGTATTGATTTTCCTATCTTCAGCAGGAAGTTAATCATCATCGTTGACGCCAATGTTGTCAGGACATCTGCACTTAAGAATGGGACTCCTAGTTTCTGCATCAATCCGCTACACTACCCTCACCATGCACCATTGTCAAAGTCACGTGAAAAAATGTCAAACTTATGTGAACAACACTGTATAAATAAATAGACTTGCTTAAAGAAGCAAGGATGCATGTGCATTTCTCCTCCCTCCTTCTGCATTTCTTCATCAATGATCCCTGATGACAAGTTCAATTTAAAACGTTTTTTCCCTCATGCCCATTAGAAATCAGTGGAGGAGTCCCCTGGCTCAGTTAATGCAGTCCTTGCTTAGCTTCTGGAGAATAAGGATTTTGGACCAGCAGGAGGGTTTGTATGAGCCCTCTCTCTCCCCCATCATTGTCAATCATGCCCTTAATATTCAGATCGTCTTATTTGCCTGTCTCTCTCAAGATCTTTTTGTTCCTTTCTGGCCTGCTTCTGCCTGTTACATGTTGAGGTGCAGCCATATTTTTTCAAATGCTAAATACCATGAAGTATTGGTTTGCACATTAATTAGCATTAGCGATGGAAACTATGAAGCTAATTGGTTATTATTCCCTTACGATCCCCCTACCTCCTCCAAGCAATGGTGACTCCATTAGGCCTATCAACAGGTGGGACTGCCATGTTGTCCATTTTTCATTGCAGTCTTAAATGTGACTTTTAGCATGAGTCCCTTCTAAAAGTTTTACTGCTTCGAAACAATGCACGAGCATGAATTCTTTGCAATTTCACATGCCTCTCATGAAAGATGAGGGGTTGAGGCCAACCAGATTGACACATATACAAGCAAGTTTAAATTTTGGAAAGTCCTCTCATGATAAATAGAACAGTGAAAGAAACCAAGCCAAATGAATCAGGATGATCAAGAAGTCACTGGGCAGTAAAATTACGTCAATTTTGTGGTTTATATTTAGTACTATTCTGCATGTCACATGTATTACATCATCGAAGACAGAAATTCATATGCAATACTTCATCAAATATTTGCACCATCCATGATGCACAGAATTTATTGTCTGTACATTCCATCCATAATGAGGCTTCCTGCATCATATCATGACCTCTACTGCACAGTGACTTCTTAATCACCCTGTAGCTTCATATTTGAGTTCCTTGATTTGTATATTTTCTATAACCCATGAAGGCACATTTAGTATATATGCTTTGTATGATTTAGTATTTTGTTGCTTTCAATCAGTATACTGTTTATGATGTGACCTGTTTTCCTCCTCGAAGGTATTCCTAATCTGTGTGATTGATCATTTGTGTTTCCATCCAGGGCTTAGCAAAGATGGGGAGGAGAAACTGGAGTCGCTACTTTGCCTGTCCTTGGATCTCCTGGGTCACGGAGAGAGTCTGCTGGAGGAGGTCCATGACACCCCTGGCTGGAGGCACCAAGACCAATGTGGGGCTGACCATCTCAGCCAGTCACCGCTTCATGAAGGTCTGCTCCATCGTGGGCCTGTCAGGTGTCCTCCACTTGTCCCACTCTACTGCTGCCTGGACTTTCTCGTGGTTGGGGTTCAATGAATCACCACTGTATTTGTCTATCAGCTTCTATTCTATCTTACGTAGTTATACTGATAATTTTACATTTTGGTTCATTTGTACTTTTCAAATTTTGAATCTTTTCTTGTGTGAGTTATGTCACATGTAACTGTGAATTTCAAATTCTGTCATGGTTTGAATTTTCAAGCCCTGTATGAGTAGTTACTGGTAATGTTTTGATGTTTTTTACTTTTAGCTTGTTCAGTTGTATGCAAATCATAGCTGGTAAACAAGGTCAAGAAATATAATGCATTGAGGTATAAAAGAATAGTTGCATTTTTATATTATATATTTTGTAATTATCTGTTGGTGAATAATCATTATCCTGTTGCTTGTAAACAAGTTCCACCAATTTATTAAAAGTC
This sequence comes from Darwinula stevensoni, assembly GCA_905338385.1. NCBI lineage: Eukaryota > Metazoa > Arthropoda > Ostracoda > Podocopida > Darwinulidae > Darwinula > Darwinula stevensoni. The sequence goes on along the minus strand of CAJPEV010000360.1, from coordinate 7,561 downwards.
ATTAAATCAGTTCAGACAGAGTTGGAATTCACTGTTAGTGATCATTTCTTACACCATAAAATCCACATGAAGTTCATTGAACTTCATGTTTGGAAAACATTTTGTATTAGATTATATTCCTATTTATCAGAGCAAAATTTACTCCACCCAACCATAACCAGCATATGTGAATGACCTCTCTAGTAACTTAAAGAATAATTGGATCCTCAGGAACAACTATTTGTTCATGTGGGCAGTTTTATGGAGATATCTTAAATCAAACCAGATTCTGGAGGAGAACCAGCAGAGTGCAGTCCTCCAGTAGCATGGACTTGAGAAGGTTAAGGGTCGCATGTGGAATTATCAGCCTCATTCTGCAATGAGCAATTTTTGAGTCAATGGAATAGCAATTGAAATGTGACTGAACATATTTAAATTTTACTCGAAAGATTGACTTTGTTAGATGTCTGAGTGGTATTTAATTGGAGGGTTCAATTTGTTCAAAATTTTTCCAAAGTTCATGTAATGTGCATGTTTGGATTCAATAATATTTTGTGGTCACTTTCTATGCATGATTTGTCGTAAAATAAGCAATGAAACAGTTTGGTCTCTTTGGTCTCTGATATTGATTTAATGTGCTTAATGGCAACAATTTTGGGGGTTTGGCAACCGAAGCCAAGTTTTTTTTTTCTGGAAAGGCATTGAGATTTTGACTTTGAGAGTTGATTAGAAATTTTCCCATCACTGTTCCCAGCACAGACATGCCCCTCATGAGAAACAGGTGATATGGAATTGAACTGAATGTTTCTTGCAGCATAGTGGGCTGAGGACATCATTGCTGGCATATGTGAAACAGGAAAGTCACAGGGACCAAAACAAGTATCAGGTGCTGCCCTTACATTCCTCCTCTACTGGGAAATTTTTCAGAGTTGCAAGGGCAAGGGGATCAGGATGATCTCCCAGTTGATGAGCCACTAGAGCCTGCCAATGCTCTGTCTAGGTCTGGTGGATTTTTTTCCCTTTTTCTTTTCCCTCCAGCTTGGATCAGTGGTTGAGCATTCATTTTAATTTCAGTATCAGGGTTTGGAAAGGGACATCAAGTGGTGATTCTGCACCTAAAGGATATCCCAAATCAAGGTTAAGCATACCAGTATCAATAACATACGGGAGACCTACCCCTCTTAAAGTTAGTTTCTTTTCATTTTATTTTATTTTATTTTTGTAGCATATTCTAGTCTCTTATTGCCAAGTCCTCCTAATGCATAGTCCCTTAACATTTACATTACTCCCTTTTTATTGTTTATGAAGTCATCTAGCCTCCTTTTAAAGCTAGTCATGGATGGGGCTGCCACTACATCATCACTTAATGCATTCCATGCATTCACCACCCTGCAAGTAAAAAATACTTGTCACAACTTCAGCTGTGCTTGGGGTTTATGCAACTTCAGTTGATTTCCTCTTGTTCTCATGCTGTCATCCATCTAGAGGGAAATATCCCAGTCTACATTGTCAATTCCTTTAATGATCATTAAAGCCTGGATGAGATTCCCTCCTTGTCTTCTCTCGAGCAAGTAAATCCCTAGCACTTCCAAATGCTTTTCAAATGGAAGTCCCATAGCCTCCTTGATCATTCACTAGGCCCTCCTGTGGACACCCTTGAGTGCCACCAATTCTCTCTTATTCAAAGGCCGCCAAAATTAAATTTAAAAAACTCCAAAAGGGGTCTTACTAGTGCTGCATCCGATGGGAGAGTAGTGTATGAGCTCTTACTGGCTGGAACAATGGATGAAGCCTGTAGTCCTATTGCATTTCACACATGTCACTCATGCATATGAAAAAAACTTGAGTTCTTCATCAATAGTAATCCCAAGGTCCCTCTCCACTTGCTTTACCTAGTTAATCGACTCCAAACTCATTCATAGAACTATTGTTATTATGACCAGCTTGAATAACCTGACGCCTACTTTTATTAAACCTCATGAGTTGTTTCTTGCTGCACTTGTCCAAGAGTCTCAAATCTTACTTGGCTCTCATCCTATCCACTTCCCCCAGATAGAAAAGCCTATTATGGTATTGTCAGCAAATGTGATGATCTTTCCCTCTAGGCCTTGATCAAAGTTATTGATGAAGACCAGAAAAAGATGTGGTCCTAAAATGAAGCCCTGAGGGACACAGCTTGTGACCTTGACTCCATTTACCATTACTTGCTGCTTTATTCATGAATATTTGTCATATACAATGCATAATATATATATTATGCATATAAATGTTGAGTATATTGCAATGGTGTATTGCAATCATTCTTAAATCTCTTAATCTCTGAAAATTCTCTTAAATTAGGTAATTATGGCAGAATAGAAAGTTTAGCTGAATTCAGGTGCGAAATGTATTTAAAAAAAAAAACAATTTAGTTCTATAGCTTGGGACCTTTTAATGATTAGGCCTTACCAATAGGCAGGTTTTCAGTGCCAAAGAGCATGCCTAAAACACATGCCAGCTCATTTAATATTGTCTACTGACATCATTGTCATTAAGAGTTAGATCAAAAGTAGTGGCATGAAAAAGTTGATCCAATTAGTCAAAAGTTTAAGAGTTATGAGTCAGAGGCTAACATATTATCTTTGGCATACTTTTCTGTATTTATTTTTAGAGTCTCCTGGTATCATCCAGGAAATAACTGCAGTGGGGTGAGCCCTTTCCCATTTCCATGAGCTGATGCAAACGTTTTCTTAAACAATTTTATTGCTCACCAAGGGTGTCACTACAGTGGCAATTTAGACGATTAGTGAATTTCAGCACATCTAACTTCAGTTGTGGCGACCTTGTTTGTCAAATGGCTCATCTGCTGCCAATTCGTTTCATAGTTTTTTTTTTACTATTGCTTATGACCTCTTGTACAAATTGGGTTGAAACCATGAGCATTTTATATTTGTTAGTTGAGACTTAATGGCACTCATGTCAGTGGATGTCATGGGACACTTTCATCCTCTGTTGTCCAGCCATGAGACGATTATTTTAATACTGGTGCTGGAGTACAAGCAATGAAATCCATGATTGCAAACAGACATATGGTTTCTACTGGGCTCATAGAGCTTGGTGTTGATGCCGAAGGCAAAGCTCAACTTCAATTAAAATAGATTCATTTTGTATTTAAATATAGAACCTGTACTTGGAAAAAGTGGAACCATATGAACAGATGTAAGCACTGCATACCGTATATTAACCCTTTTAGTGACAATTGATGGACTGTCAAAAGTGTTGAAATACTGGGTTATGTTTTTGTGCTATTGTGTGTGGAAGTCACATATTTTCATGTGGACTGGGAGGTGGCAACTCTACAGGAACACAGGATTTACAATTTTTGATATTGTTTATGAAGGTATGGTTCAGTTATTGGAACTTAGTGGAAGTTAGTGTGGAACTTACCTCACTCCAGAGGAAGCTTGAGTTACTTGAAAATGTATTTTCTTTACTATACCCATCAAACCATGAATTTGATTTGCTCCCACTGCCAGGCATTCTTATGAACATGTTCTCATTCTATTGCTACGACTAATGAGTAGTTCCCATTATGAATTTGGAGTGAACGTAGTGATGCGAACACATGATGTACTTAGTGGCCTTGTAGCTGAACCTACTCAACAATTTACCAGTTGACAGCATTGCTCCCTGCGTGTTGCGTTTTCGACAGGACAAGTTCTAGGGTGTTCTCATCACCCCACGTCTACCTGGGAACGGATTCCTCCCAGGGCTCAAATATTGTTAAATTTGATTTCAGGGTATAAGGAGGAGAATTACTTGTGTTCTTGGATATGTTTCCCACCTCCTATGATGCATTGGTGACTACTATATGAGGGAAACCTCTTGTATTTCTCAGCAGAACCAACCCCTATCCTTGCTTTTTCAAGTTAGTCTTTCGCTATCGCTGACCAGAATGATACAGGGTGTCACCAAAAAAATGTATACACACTTGAATCAAAAGTATATATTAAGCAAGTCAGAGAGGGACTATCTTTAATGTGACACGTACAGTGCCTAACAGATGACAATGTGTAATGGAATGATCGCGTGTCATCATGCAATTTTTTCCCAATAGAAAGTGTGTCACATCAGATTACACAAGCTCACTTAACCTTAGAGCGATGTCAGTTGATTTTGAAGTGATTCTGGAAATCTGAGAACACATGTGAAGTGCGAAGGTGGAGAAATGAATTTGCAACTATGCCACCATGATGAACTACTACTTTCAAGAATTCATGATTCATTGCAAGATGATGGTATAGTGCATGGTCTCCCAAAGCATTACTTGTACGGTAATGGACAATGTTCAGATAGGCCTCGCCAACATTCAACTGTCACCTGTGCCTGGATGCGAACGGTGAAAATTTTAAACATATGTGGCAGTTAATCATGCAATTAAAGCCTTTCTCCATACACTGAACATTGTACCTCTCTGAATTATTTAACATGTATATATTTTTTACATCAATACTGTTGGATTTATCGTTATACTGTATAACGATGAATCCAACGGTATTCATCGGATAGTGAAACGCATTGGCCGCCATTCTAGCTCTATTTCGGAAAATCTTGGTCTTGTGTTCACGACTGGCGAGCGTGTGCGAAATTAGTCGTTTCTCTGCGATTCATTGTTTGTCGTACTTCGATTCACTATCGAAGTTGGATACCGTCAGTTTTATGATTCTACCTCTGTTTTGGAAGATCCTAGACTTGGTCTTGTGTTCGCGACTGGCGAGCGTGTGCGAAATTTGTGGTTTCTCTGCGGTTCAGCGTTGATCGTACTGCGATTCACTATCGGAGTTGGATACTTTTAGTTATATCGTTCTAGCTCTATTTCGGAAAATCGCAGATATGGTCTTGTGTTTGCGACTGGCGAGCATCTCTGGAATTTGTCGCGTCACAGCGATTCAGTGTTTTTGTCGTCCTGCGATTCACTCTCGGAGTTGGATACCGTCAGTTTTATCATTCTAGCTCTATTTTGGAAAATCTTGGTCTTGTGTTCGCGACTGGCGAGCGTGTGCGACATTATTGGTTTGTCTGCGATTCGGCGTTGGTCGTACTGCGATTCCCTATCGGAGTTGCATACCGTCAGTTTGATGATTCTAGCTCTATTTCGGAAAATCCCAGACTTCGTCTTGTGTTCGCGACTGGCGAGCGTGTGCGAAATTTGTGGTTTCTCTGCGATTCAGTATTTCTCATATTCCTATTCACTATCGAAGTTGGATACCGTCATTTTCATGATTCTAGCTCTATTTTGGAAAATCCCATACTTGTTCTTCTGTTCGCGACTGGCGAGCATCTCTGGAATTTGTTGCGTTTCTGCGATGTAGTGTTTGTCGTACTGCGATTCACTCTCGGAATTGGATACTTTAGAATTCATAATTCTAGCTCCATTTTGGAAAATCTCAGACTTGGTGTTGTGTCCGCGACTGGCGAACGTGTGCGAAATTAGTCGTTTCTCTGCGATGTAGTGTTTGTCGTACTGCGATTCCATATCGAAGTTGGATACTTTTAGTTATATCGTTCTAGCTCTATTTCGGAAAATCCCGGACTCGGGTGGATCAGCTCCAGCTCGCTGATCCACCCGATAGACATCCTCATGGCGATTCATTTCCCGTTTTCTTCTTTTTTCAAATCAATAAAAGGAAATAGCTTTTCAATAAATAGGCTTCATTTACAAGGCTAAACATTATGCACAGTATTCATAATTCACATAATTCATAATTCAAAGAGAATGATGTATAAATATATTGACATATGCTTTTTCAAATCGATCAGAGTTTCTATATGATTGAAGTATTCAGGCGGTCATTCAAGGTGATCCAAGGTGCGTTTCTTTCCCTCCAGCTCGTCTGCTCTGGAGGAATGGTGGGAATCCTCGTCTTCGTCAACGATCAGCTCTGAAGAAGCGTCTGTAGAGAAGGATATAAACCAGTAAAAGAGTTTAATAGTTATTTGCTAAAGGGAGACTGACAAACTTACCCGATTTGAAGGAAGTCGTAGGCTATCGTCTGCTCAGAGCGTCGATAATCTCCTTTGTTTATTTTTCCGTGTTGATATCAGGTTTGGGAGAATTCTCGTATGTGATATCCACGATGTTGCGTCCTCTAATCAATGGACAGTTGGGAGAAAATTCACAGTGTTCCTCGTACGGATTGTCTTCATATTCCCAGTTGTGAACGATTTCACGACAAAAAATACAAGCCGTCTCATCGTGGATCCCGGTATAATATAGCCATTTCACCAGTAGATTCGAGGTATATTTTCGGAAAGAACTCAAGCGACCAGAGCCGCATGGCATGGCACAGCATATTCTTCCGGTTTGGGTTGAAATCTTCATCGTCGGATGGCTAACCCCTGCTCAGAGCACGAGACGAAAATTCCACGTTCGAAAGACATTTCCCAGTCAACAGGGGACACGGTCAATTCATTTCCTTGTGACATTCTTAGACACTTGGCGAAGAGGAGTATTCTTCACTGCCTGGCGGTAAATCACGATGTCGCGGACGAATGGTTTCACTCTATTCGCTGGAGATGAAGAAAGTCTTCAAGCTGCATTTGCCTCGGCAAAATGCACAGCAAAGGCTCAAGATTCAAAATAGTTAGTGATATCAAGTGGCGATTTCACCCATTTCGACATCACGTGTCGAGGTCGAGCGTTCCTTAATTTTAGGGTAGGCCTAACCCTCTTCACGCTAAAAATTATTGTATTTTTGTTTGTTTTTGTTGTTTGTTTTTTGACCAACCAAGTAGCTTACTGTCTAGTACCTAACGTCAACATTTCCCCCCACCCCTTTGCCTGTCCACGAAAGCATTCAGTTTTTCCTTAAAGATAGTCACAGAAGGAGCAGCCACTACTTCGTCATCCAACGCGTTCCACGCGTTCACCACGCTGCAAGTAAAGAATTCCTATCTCGAACTGAGCCGCACCTGCGGTTTGCACAACTTAAGTCGGTTACCTCTCGTTCTCTTCCTGCCATCAATCTGGAGGAACCTACCAGACTCGACATTATCTATTCCTTTAATTATCTTGAAAGCCTGGATGAGGTCGCCCCTCCTTAACCTTCGTTCGAACGAGTACAGTCCCAACACTTCTAAACGCTTCTCGTATGATAGTCCCCTGAAGCTCCTTAATAATTATTGTGGCCCTCCTCTGTAGTCACTCGAGCGCCAACAAATCGCCCTTATTTGTAGGCCTCCAAAACTTGATGCAATATTCCAACTGGGGTCTTATCAGTGCCGCATACAACGGAAGAATAACGCGCGATCTCCTACTTCCAACCGAACGATGAATGTAACATAGAATTCTGTTGCTTTTGGCTACCGTCGCTTGCGCGTACAAGGAAAAATTGAGGTCCTCATCGATAGAAACTCCTTAATCTCTCTCTCCGTTTGCCTCATCCAATTTAACATCGCCGAACGTATCGAGAGACTTACCGTTGTTTCGACCGACGTGGAGAACTTTACACTTGCTCCACTCGTCCAAAAGAATTCAATCTCGCTCAGGTCTAGCCCTATCCGCTTCCCCCTTTATGGTAAAACCTATATTGCTGTCGTCGGC
>CAJPEV010000359.1:54211-134607 GCA_905338385.1 Darwinula stevensoni | reverse complement strand
CGAGGTCGTTCAGATGGTTGCCGATGGCCATATGGGTGACTCCAAGTGTAGTCGCCAATTCACGAGTGGTGGTGTTCGGCTTCACGTTGAGGGCGTTCCGCAGGGCTTCGTCATCGACTGTAGATGGACGTCCTGAGCACGGTCGATCTCCGAAGGTCATGTCGCCAGATTCCAAGCGTTTGAACCATCGAGACACTGTGGAATAGTGAACGACGTTGCCCTTGAATGCAGCGCAGATGTTGTCTGCGGTAGCTCTTGCAGAGTGTCCTTGGAGGAACTCGTAGTAGACGATGGGGCGAAGAATTGCTTGTTTGATCGGAGCCATGACTGCCAACTAATGGCAGAAACCGCCTTATATACCCCGAGGGCAGAAGCTTCGAGAACATTCCAGCATATACAAATGCAAAGCCATCATTCCTTTGAAAATTTTAATAAATAGNTGGGGCGAAGAATTGCTTGTTTGATCGGAGCCATGACTGCCAACTAATGGCAGAAACCGCCTTATATACCCCGAGGGCAGAAGCTTCGAGAACATTCCAGCATATACAAATGCAAAGCCATCATTCCTTTGAAAATTTTAATAAATAGTTTTAGAAAGTGTTGCAAGACTTTCTTTCCAACCCAATACATAGTGAATGTTTAGAGAAAATAGCTCTGGTGTGAGGGGAGATATGTAGTTCAAAAGTATTTTGATATATTTTTTTCCCCAGTGTATGCATACTTTGTTGATGGCATATTGCACTTGTATATTAAGAACCAAAAGGGGGAACAGGTCACACTGTTCATGACCTTCTGTGTAAGTAAAGCCTACATGGTATATTCCTCTATACTGAGTATACAGGGTGCGGCAAAATTATGGGAACACGACCCCCAACCACGGTGAAAAGACCAATCACTCAGTAAATATCTTCATTCCGCCTCAGCCCAATATAGTCTACTCAAAATGACCTCCTATTGCATCGATTAACACTTGCAGTCGACGTGGAAAGTCGTCCACGGCACGGTCGATGAAAACTTTAAAAATGTTTGGTAAGGAAGTCGTGTTCCTGTAATTTTGCCGCACCCTGTATAATTTTTGTTCCCCATGTTGTCAACAAGTGTAGGAGTCTAACACTTGCCTGTCCTAGCCTCATGTAAGTAACACAAAAATATCCCTGGAAAGACTGACAAGACTGAAAGACACCCACTGAGTGAGATTAGTCCATTGGCACCTTGTCCTTTCAAATTTGCTTAGTCATTTGCACTGGGTGCCACATATCCCTTGCAAAGGAGTTCCTGAAATCAGAAATGGCACAGGACAATTCTGCATTGATCTGTTTAACTCTTTTATATTTGAGATAAAATGACTAACCCTCTACCAGGCATGGATATTCTAACATTTTGAGGATGTCAACATAATATTACACCAACACCAGAGGCATCCAGTACTCTGGAGTAAACTGTTCTTGGTTATCAGAAGATCCCCCACCTCATACTTTCAGGACCAGGAAAGTACTGGTTCTCATGGATGAAATTTGGTGGCCTGAGTATCCTTGGAAAAGGAAAGAAATGTACTAATTTTTTGGAGTTTTACTTGTTAAAAATATTTTAGGTTCTTAAGGTCTACTTTATAACTCTTGCTGCACCACCATATTGGTGCAGACTGATAACTCTTTGAATAAGTTCTTATTTCACCTAATTTTTAGAACTCCTATTTGCCAATGACTGGGTCCATCTCAAGCTTATAACTTGTCTGATGGATTGATGAAAGCAGTGGTGTCTGATAGGTTCCTAGATTTCCATTGATATTTCTGCCAATCACTGGACACTAAATGGAGAATGAAAGAAGAAAAGGGGGGGGGGGGGGTTTCAAATTAAATAAGTTCCACTTTGTTGCACTACCAACAGTCTCACAAGGGGTACCAAGCCCATGCTGCACCTTTCATGCTTGACTTGAACTGAGCCTAAGATAAAGAGGTGATAAATTATTGGAGGTGTAATGCAGACATTTACCATTGGACAATCAGAGGTGCACCTAGATTTTAACCCATTTGTATCCAGTGACTTTTCCCCTTCTAGTCTAGGCTAGTCTAATATACAGGGTGACACAAAAGTTCTGTACATTTTAAGGAATTGCTGAAGGTTCTGCATTAGCATGTTCAAAAATGTTCAGTTTGGTCTCTATATGAAGCTTAAGGTACAAGGTACTTAGTCAATCAACAGTTTGTGAACCCCTATTAGTTTCATCATGATTTCATCCAATCAAGTTTGTTGGTCTGCTGTCATTAGTTTGCACGAATCTAGGAAGTCTCCCTCTGAGATCTTCCGGCTGCTCCAGAACAATGGCTACAACCAGAATTTCATCAAACATATGATCAAGCAATTCCTTGAGACAAACTTTACCAAGGATTGTCATCAATCAGGTCAACCACTACCAACATTGAAAGAGTCCAATCTCAACTTTGTAGAAATCAAAAGCTATATAGAGGAATGGCCCTAATAACAAAGATGAACTGTGAATTGCTCCAGCAAATGGTCAAGAGCAAGTTGAATCTCCTGCCTTTCAAACTCCATAATTCCCAATTTCCCACAAAACAAGTGAGGAAGACTAGGCTGCAGCAATCACAGTTGCTACATCGGTTCATGGATGGCAGTCATTGCTATATCCACTTTTCTGATGAGAATCTCTTCACAGTCAAGCAATCCTATAACTCTCAAAATGACTGGGTGTTGGCAGCAGTCATCAGGTATCTCTTCAGACCTCTGTTTTGTTACTTGCACTCAGATGCCAACTTCTGCGATGGTGCTGACAGGTAACACTGCAGAGAGGCACATGCCACTGGTTTTTGTGTCTTTTGGCATAAAGATTAATGAGATTGTCTACCATGACCTCATCCTGGTGGGTACAATAAAGCCCTGCCCCAACAGCACTTAGAGATCAGTCTTAGATGCATCAGTCCACAAGGCAAAGACCACTTAGGCCTTCTGCAAAGAATTCCTTGACTTCATCACCTAAGCAGATTGGCCCCCGTATAGTCCCGACCTAAACCTGTTGGACTTTCCCATGTGGGGCATCTTGGGAAACAAAGCCTGCGCTACTACACATGCATTAATCGAGTCCCTGAAGCTTGTCCTTCAAACAGAATGGCTCAAAACTTCCAAAGAAATATTGTGTGCCACAACTGATGCTTTTCCAATAAGACTTTGCAATGGTGTGAAAGCAAAAGGTTGCTGTTTTGAGTAATTTCCCCAGTATTAAATGTTGAAATAGTTGTAGTTTCTAATAGTGTTGTCCCTATTTGTTAGCTGTTTAATAAATTTTACAAAAGTTGAAAAAACTGAGTGTACAGGACTTTTGTCTCACCCTGTATTTGCCATCAAATTTTTCAAAAAACTTTCATGTACATGTTGTTCATTAGTCCTATCTAGTAATTTTTTATGGTGTGGTATCCCTTGAAATGTTCCACACACATTTCAAATGCATACCAGTACCCTTGTAGATGCAAATCTGTCAGTTATACACAGTGTGGCAGATGTTAAGAAATTAAGAACATGTAATAAAAGAAAAGTTGTTTTTGTTATTTTCTTGAGGACTGGAATGGCCAGAAGAAGAAGAGGCAGTTTCAGACACTGCCAGAGATGCTGTCTTAAATCTGCTGAACCACGATCCATCGCGGAGAGCTTCCAGTGAAGACATCAAAGTTCATCCCTTCTGGCTTCATGCAGGCATAGCCTGGGATCATCTTCTAGAGTCTCCAGCTCCTTTTGTGCCCCAGCCTGATTGTCCTACTGACACTTTCTACTTTCAAGGTAATTCATCTCATTTACATCTAGTCTGCAGCAAGTAGACAGGCTTTCATTGATAGTTTTGTGTTTTTTTTTTCTTACCTTCATAGCCCGAAACCAGATGCAGAACATTCGCCTATCAGAATTCCAGATTGATTTCTGATGCTATAACCCTGTGAATAGATACTTCATTGAGTACCATCATATGTAATGCTGACACTGAATGAATGCCCAGCTTATCCCATTTCTCATGTTCATTCCAAAGAATTCCACATGAACATTAAGAACACAAAAAGAGGAATGAATGCAATTGAATGAGGTTCTTTGTATCCACAGTTTCACTTATATTCACACTTTCTTCTTCTTCCTTCCACGACCCTCCCCAGAGCTGGCTGCATTTACTGGAGCTGAATCTGCTTTCCTTTTCCCACTCTCACCTTTCTCTTTCTCTCCTGCTTTGGCTCCTTGTTTTCCACTCTTTCGTTTCTTCTCAGCACGCTCTCTCTCTTCCAGTTCTTGATTCTCCCTTTCAATCAATGTGATGAGTGTATTACACCGCCGCTGCAGTTCCAAAGCTGTTCTTGACTTGATGAACCAGTCAAAGCGAAACTGAGGAGCACCTCTGGAAAACAGTAGAAGCCTCATTTGTTATAAAAACACACTAAGGAAAGGAAGAAACTCTATGGCAGGAATACTGATTACCTGATGGCACACCGAAGTTCCTCATAAACGTTTTCCTTGTCAAACCCAAGCTTGTGAAGCATGCAAATAAGGAAGCGATCCTCCTCCTCTGTGAAATTCTTCCCCTTGTTAGCGCCATATGCTAACCTCAATTGGTGGAAAGGAGCTCGATACCGGGACATCTGGACAAAGCAATTATCTATTTCAATAATTGCCAATATTGCCTATTCTATAAATGCTTCACCTCACACATTTTAAGATTGCAAACCCAAGGTCCACACTGCATTGCACTCAGGCATGATCTCAACATCCTAAATACTTATCTCCCCACCATTCTAGCCATTCTGACAGAAAATTTGATAAGTGACATTCCTTACTAGATAGCATAGAACCAACAATTCCAAATCTCATTGCATAAAAAAACACAATGAAGTGACTGATGAAAATGGATTATTTTTAAAGTTTATTACTTCATGTATCAAGAACCAATCTAGTACTCATTATGTGAAAACTTTCTCACTAATTTTCACTCTGTTTGCCTCTAACATGTCACAATGAGAACCAGACAATAAATTTTGTGGAAATTTTTTAAAGAAAATTATGAACTAAATTGATGTATAATTTGACTTGATTGGGTCAATCAGGCTAGGGTTAGAATTTGAACTAAAAAATGCAGGCAAAAATGGAAAAGTTGAATTTAAATTCTCTCTTCATTGTGCACCATAAAACAATTTTTAAATTGAGAGTTGAAGGCTTGGATAAAATCATTTTTGGCCCAGATGTTAAAATCTTCTGACATTGAAATGGAGCACAACATAAGCATTGGGTCTCCTGTGTTCTGAAAAAGTATCCAGAAAAGCCATGCAATTCCTCATTTATATTCTGCAGGAGTTCTGAACATTATGTGCCTAACCAACCATGATGCTTAATGTTAAGCCTGATAGGAGTGAGCCTATACATGAACTACATGATCACTATGAAAGCACAAGCTCATTGCAGTGAGAGAGAACCATATAAGGGATGATATTACTTTCCCCTCTGAGGAGTCTATCCTGGGGAGGAAGAACTGGAAAAGCTTCCTGATAACCTTTTGGAAGCAATAGGTCAGATGGAGATTGTTTAGTATCACAAACAGTGAATCTCCTCACCTTTGCATCCAGAGCCTTCTTAATGGAAATTCTCCTCTGAATCTTGGCCTCTCCCTTCTCAATTTGAGCCAAGATCCTTTCTACATCTTGCAGTTCTTGGCATCTTTCCCAGAAGACTTTAGCATAGGACTCAACTTCTTCTCTTGTTTTTCCCTCAACCTCTTTGGCTATACTCTCCAGATCATTCCTTCCATATCTTTCACAGGCCTGTGTGGAAAGTTAAAACCTTTATATATCCAAATTCTCTCATCCAAGACCCCAAGTCTTAAAACAAAATTGGTAAGACAGAAACCTTAACAAACTGATGAAAATCTCGCTTTGACCAGCTGGTAAACCCCTGCAGGAGCAGTTCTTCCTTTTCTGCAGATTCTTCTTCAGCAAGTGGCTCTGCTTCATCAATCTTGGTCTGCTCCTCTTTCTGCACTCGAGCTGCATCTGCCCCCAAATCAGGGTTTTTTGGGACCTACATTAACATCACATCCAGTAAAGGTTATGTTTTCACTGTGTTCTGCAGAGGGAAGCAGGCAAATGAATGCTGTTAAGATGCATACTTTGTAACCAAGTGTCTTGCGATAGTGAAGTATTTCCTTGTCAAGGAGCTCAAAGAGGCGAGGAGGGAAGAACTGAAAATCCTGAACTTGTGGCTGTCGAGGAGGTCGAGGAGCTCGAGGAGCTTTGGGTTCTGACACCCTCAATGCCTCTCGGAAATAAGCATCCACGGCATAATTGGCCTTTCGCTCTCTCTTTGGTGGCTCAATCCATCGGCCCAAGAGAGATTTCTGCTTTTCTCTATAATCCTCACCTGTCAAAATCTTTCATTTGAATAAAAGTCAAAGGGTGACTCTTTCCTCTCTGTCTATTCCTCTCACCTTCAAACTGGTATACTGAGTTCCCTTCTGGAGCATCCAGTGTCAGATTCCTAAGGGAGCTTTCTCCTAATTTGGCCAATTTAGCATTTAATTCTTCAGTCTTCACTTCACTTCTTTCCAGGATGGCATCAATGTTTTCATCAGTAATCTCTGAGCCCCTGTAATAATTTATAGAGATCTCAAAGAAGTGCTCCTAAGTTATCTTTTATCCATTAAAAATTAAAGGAAGAACAGTGACTATGAAACATACTTGGAGGCAAAAATGTGGTCAGCTCCATGACGGATCATGCTAAGCATCTGGTCCTTGTTCAGAGAGTTAGTCTTGTTATCAACTAGACGACCCTGCTGAATGACCAACCGATCCAACCGTAGCTTCACTTCTGCTCGCTCCACTATTCTTTCTTCAACAGTGTTATCTGTGATGAATCTGAAAACTCTGACTTGCTTCTCTTGTCCAATCCGATGAGCACGATCCTGAGAAAAGGAGAAGCAATCTTAATCATGAAAACAGTCACAATGAACTTATAATATAGCATTAAAGGCATCTTGGGATGCAGAGTTAATGTTAACATTGATATGTATAAATGGAATTATAGTTCTAATGTATACCCCACATATTGGGGAGAGTGGGGCACAATGGATCAGGCTGTTTATAGCAATCCTAGCTCTGTTTCTCATGTTGAGATACAAGGAAGTTGGAAGAAAGAGTAGTCCCCACTCAATGAGCAAATTGTGTGGACATTTTTCTGTAGAAGACACTTATTTGTTTTTGCTGGCAGCGACGTCATGATTTTCACTTTATTTAGGGCACAAAGGGTGAGTCAAATGTTTCCTGATAGTAGCCAATACAGATCAGGAAATCCTTTGCAGTCTGAGTCCTAACCCTCTTAACCCAAAAAAAAGATCTCCAAAGAAGAGACACTGCTTTGAGAACACAATTTTCATGAGGGAGTCTCACAAATGAGAAAGTGTAATCAAGGTCATAATTAGTACCAGTATGATACAGTCTTCACAACAGAAGGAATGCAAAAATTTATGATCCCTCACCATTGCTTGAAGATCAACTTGAGGGTTCCAGTCAGAGTCAAAGAGAATGACAACATCAGCAGTTGCCAGATTGATCCCAAGACCACCAGCACGAGTGGACAGCATAAACAGGAACTTCTCACTTTTTGGGGCATTGAAAGCATCTATCTGCTTTTGCCTTTCTTCATGAGATGTTTGACCATCTAAACGGCAATAGTTATAGCCTCTCCACAAACAATAGTCCTCAAGAATGTCCAGCATTCGAGTCATTTGAGAAAAGACCAAGACTCGAGAGCCTTGTTCCTGGAGACGGGGTAAGAGTTTGTCGAGGAGGACCATTTTCCCACAACTCCCCACCAAGTGATAATCTGTTGTGAATGGAGGTCCAGGCTCAGCTCCATCAAAGAGATATGGGTGGTTGCAACACTTTCTCAACTGCATCAGGATGTTCTGTAGACGCATCTTGTCCACCTTCCCTGCTCCATTCACAATGTCGATGTCCTTCATCAACACCTTGGTATACCTACATATTTGAGGAGATATGAGATTATAAGACCCTCTTCTGATGCATAATTATTAAGCAATTACAACAGACATATGTCACAAACAATCACCATTCACGCTGCATTTCACTGAGACCCACGTAGACTTTAAGTTCCTTCTTTGGAGGCAACCTTTTTTCCACATCAGACTTCAACCTCCGAAGAACGAAAGGACGTAGGACCTGAAGATTATGCCAGACATATGCAAAGGTGTGAAATACAACAAATGAAAACATATGGTAATTCCTACGTTATGCACTGACCTTGTGCAGTCGCTCAACCAGTGTCTGGTTTTCCAGGCAAGTGTTTGTGTTGAACCAAGCATCAAAATCCTGGAAATACAACATATTTCAGAGTCGACGACACAAAAGATACAGAACTTTCATTCCAAAGTGATCTCTTACATCAGCAGAATTGAAGACATCTGGCAGCAGGAAATTCAACAGGGACCATAGTTCATGGAGATTATTTTGAAGTGGAGTTCCAGTAAGAAGCAACCGATTGGCAGTCTTGAACTCCCTCACAATTTCACTCAACTTGCTCTTTTCATTCTTGATACGATGTGCCTCATCAATAACCAAGTACCTCCAATTGAACTTCTTGAACACAGATTTCTCCCGAATAGCCATTTCATAAGATGTAACACATACATCCCATTCTCCAGGCATCAAAGTCTCACGGATGAAATTTGCCTGAGAAAAAGAACCAGGCGATTGATCCAAGGAATCATCTAAGAGAAAAGCACCTCAAAGAGAAACACTGGCAATAACAAATGCCATCCAGCTTCAATGTGTGCTCAAAGCTGAAGGAACTAATGGTAAATGATGACCTGTAGTCAACTTGAATGGAAATTACCTGAAAGACAGTCATTTTATCAACTTACAATACCACTTTTTATTACTTCTTGATTACTTCATTTTTAGCTTTTACAACTAATTTCAAGTAATTGCCATCACTGACTGCATCCTCACACTTCATCTTGTCCAAGACAAAACTGAGTTTTAATTAGTGAGAACTAATTCAACTGAAAGCTAAGAATATCAACCAATGACAGTTACCCGAGTTTCCTGATCCCCAATGAGACAGACAGCACGAAGTGTTGGGCACCATCGCTTGAATTCTGACATCCAGTTGGCCAAAGTTGATTTAGGCACAATAACCAAATGAGGTCCAGGGATGTTACGGTAGTGTTTCATATACCTGGAAAGAGAGCACAATTCAATTAACTGATCTATAGTTTTCTCTCAGCTGCACATGTCTCATTATCCTCACCCAAGCAAAGAAATGGTTTGGAGTGTTTTCCCAAGTCCCATCTCATCAGCAAGAATGCCATTGATTCCATTTTCATAAAGGGAGATCATCCAATTCAAACCTCTAACTTGATAATCTCTCATTTCTCCTCCTTTTACAAAAAATGGGGAGGCATCAAATTGGGTCAATGTGGGTCCAGCTTGTGAGGAATCTGCCAACAACTCCTCATCCTCTTCCTGTTCTGTCATTCGATGACGATGACTAAAAAGAAAGGGAAATCATTTTGAGAAAACCAACAAAACTAGTAACATAAAAAATCCCACACAAATGAGGACATACTCTCCAACATCAGATATGCGCTTCTCTGCCTTCTTAGGTCGACCAGGTCTGACCTTTAAGGGAGATGATGGAGGTTTGTCTCTACCACTTCCTGATAAGAAATGTGTGAAGATTTCTGTCTGCTGCAAGAGGTAGTCAAACCGCTTGCTTCGGTCCTTCTCCTACAATAATATACACATGAAGATGTTAATGGCAAGTTGGCAAACATCGGTACCTAAAAGGTAGAGAGGCTTTGCCTCTTGGTGAGGCTCACCAGTTTGGTCTCATATTCATCTGGCCTAGCAGAAGCAGGTGGCACCTCTTCATCCTCTTGAGCCTCATCCTTGTCATGGAAAAAGGGTAAAATCATGCAAGGAACAGATTTTAAGTTCATAGATAAATGAAATGATTAGATTGGAATAGGCCAATCATAACCAGTTGGAATAAGCCTAACCAGGTCCCTAGGTCAGATAATACCAACCTAAATACTATGTAAAGATATCAAAGATACATAAAGAGGTGAGTCTAGCTAATCAGAGTAATCCATGCTGACAGCCAGTAGGCACAGTAATTATAACACAACCATAAAATGGTTGAGGTATAATTACTGCCATGTTACATGCCTCCTGCATTTAAAAAAGTCACTTTTTTACCTGATGAAAACATTTCCACAATGACCTGTGGGGTCAGTCACTCAAGGCTTCTGTAGCCCTGCAATGCACTGTGACTTTGTCAAATGTGAGCATACACCCATAAAAGAGGCCTATGATAATGTAGAAATTCATATTTCCCTAAGTTCTGAACATAGGTCTATACTTTTTTCAAGTTGTATCTTGAGTTAACAGCACAAATTTTAGGATACCAGAAAATGCTAAATCACCAGACACCCATATGTGAAAAAGCAGTTGATTGGCGAGGTATTTATTTGGGAATAAGTGACATAAGCTACAGTATGCATAGCTTAGAGGGTCATTCAAATATTGGGTCATGTCCCATGGAAGCAAGAGAAGATATTTCCCCATTGCATTTCTCTATTTTATGCCTTAGGATTGGTGAGTTACTTTCATTTCAGGGATGTATTGCCAGTCAACGCTATGAATGCCTCTTGTCAAGCGCTAAAAGTTCAATAAGGAAAAATGAACGTTGACTCCTTTTATCTTTCCATTCCATTCTCGGTGGGGCATGACTCATGGAGGCAAGAGGGTATGGAACCTCAAAGTACGTGACATATTCGAAAGACCCATAAAAAGGTCTCCCTTACCTATAAATGTGCCAAGTCTCCACGAGGGAAATAACCATAGGCCTAATGTGCACCTGGAGAGCGCTTAACATAAACAAGCACAGAGTTAAAACCAGCCCGAGACTTGCCTGCGCAGTTGCACCATCAGTTGGTTCGGGGTCGGTATCCATTTCCAGAGAGCAGTTTTTGCGCCTAATATGCACGTTTTACTAGCACAATTGACAAGCCCAACGCGTATAAATTCCTAATTACAAAAAAACATTGAACCGGGAAAGCTGTACGAGAGGGCGGCAGCAGAGGGGAACCATTCGATGCTGAACAATGGCGGGCGAAGACCTCAGTAGAGGTGTTCGTGCAACTTCATTCTGCGGATCACCGCATAACATTTCAACCAGACAAAAACGAATATCATGAGCATCTGACCACCACTCACGAGAAAGGACGAAATATTTTACAAGCAAAATGAAGCGGGGAAAATTACGATTGAACGGCAGAAAGAAAGAAATGATACTCACCATCAGGTGGGTTGAGCAACTGTCCCGACGAAGTAAATCGATGCCCGACTTCCCCTCTATTCATGCTATTCACGTTTAAGATCCGGGGCGGCGATAATTCCTCGAGGTAGATAGAATACGCAGGTGTATGGAAAAGGTCATGGGCTAAGTGTCTTATGGCTGATCCGTGTCAGTGCGTAATTTGGCATACTCAGTCAGTAGACTGTCCATGATTCTTCTGCATATTTGAGCACTGAATCCTCGGGAGGTTTATGAACACCGTCTACAGCGAGCGCACTCATTTCAATAGCAGTGGAAATTAATTTTCACTAGAAGGGCATTGGCTTTATGCAATTGAAATTTACGTTCAAGTACACTACCGAAATCGGAGTGTACTTGCTTGCGGAAATTAGTGGGAAGCAATACGAGCCACCTAAATGATGACATGCAGGCCATTCTGAAGTCCTGAAATCAATTGAGATTCAGCGAAAAATACGCAACAAATTTTCAAAGTCATAGCAACAAGTTCTCCATTTTCTCTTTCGACTCTCCTTATTTGTTTGATGATAGAGTGAGATTGTTCCAAAACAAACCCGAAGTGTGACTTCTCGCTTCAGTGCCATGAAACAAATAATGTGGATTTTTGAACAGAAAACTATCCGGTAATGCAGCTTGATTTCCAGGAAATATGTATTTTCCCTGGAATAAAGCTGCATTATCGGATAGTGCTCTGTTCAAAAATCTACCCTATATCTCTGAATTCGATTTAAAATTCTCAGATATTTTGCTTATACTCATTGATTATCCCAGTGTAGATAATTGATGAAAGTACCAGGGTTTTTTTTTATTACAAGAAACATGACGATGACTAAAAAGAAAGGAAAATCATTTTGAGAAAACCAACAAAACTTGTAACAAAAAAAAGGTTTCTTAACACGAAGAGTGTTTCGGGAAGCCTGTGCTTTTCGCTCATTATGAAGTAGCGCTTCCCTGAATTAGGAAACGGGGCGTTGGAGCCGTTCCATTCCGTTCTGTATACAAGGCCCCCGTGTGCCCATCGTGAAGTATGACTTTACAAGTATGACAGTCACTTAACCCACCCATTTCTGCCCGCGTCCATCTCTTCTTTCTCGATAGAAATTCAGGCATGCTTTCTCGGGACGTGTGACATCAGTAACCCTGAACATTTTGGCATCGATCCTCTCCAACTCCACCGTCCGCTGCTGAACGATAAAAAAAAAGATGACAAGGCTTCGGAATGTAAGAATCACATGCAATGACAGTAAGCAGTGAAAAGCAGACTGGCGGCATTTCTGGGAAGCGGTTTTTGCTCGGATGTAACTTTTCCTCATGTGACGATGATGAGGCGAAATTTGCACCTAACATCGAACCAGTTATAGAAGGTGTCAAGATTTTGTCAACTTCCCTTGTACTTTTCAATATGCCGCAGACTTATCTCCACTCAGGACATCAGGAATCATAAGGAATAACAACGTACGAGGACTTACGTTGTTATTCCTTTTTCAATGTTCTATGGCAACGGCGACTTAAAAAAAAAAAAAAAGAATTTCGAGAATTTTCTTCGCTTCCAAAAGGGCCATTCTCATCGCCATCATTCTTAAGCACACCGATGGTCAACAATGAAAAATTCAGAATCTGATTGGCCTTGGGAAATGCGAAATTTGAGCATAGTTTGCCAGTGGTGCAACTAAGAGAGGGTGGGGGGTATGAACCCCTCCCAGAAGATAGCATTGCTCTGCTCCCTCTTCACCGCGGGTTGGTGGGACGCAAAGCGGAAACGAACCGAGAGCGAAGCTAGAAAGTGAGAAGAGTTAGGGAGGCGGAAGATGATGGTCACGCCAGTCACGTGTGACTACTCGCATGAGTGAAGTGAAAATGTCACGGAAGCCCTGCATGTGACGCAGTTGAATTTTTTTCGGGGAGCGGAAGAAGGACAACGACTCGAATGAAGGGCGTGAATCACATACAGATTACAATATTTCCAGTTGCAAGTCTGCACTGTGAAAGATGGGCTGGGTCCCGAAATTAATTTTTTGTTTTCATTAGCTTTTCCTTATTTTCAAATATCGAATGTGCTTCATCATTTACTTCTTAAATTCTGTTTTCCCTACTTCATAAATTATGTCTCGTTCCTTTTCCTTGAATTCAAATATAGCCACATGGACACAAACTGGCCTACTTACACAAGTCAATAAAAAAAAATTTTAATCACAGGACTTCTCAACTAGCTATGTCCATTTGGTGAAGGCGCACTATTGCATATACAGGGTGTCCCATAACTCACTTTAAAAATTCAAATATATTATTTATAATACCTCAAAAAGTTAATATTTCTCAAACTACTCAAAGGTAAGTTCATGCAGTTGGCATCAATGGACGACTGGTCATACCGTTTTTTCTATTTTTTTTTTTACAAGAGAACCAGAAGATCGTGGCAAAACTGAATTTTCATTCAATGCATTTTAAAGGGAGTCCTCTTTTTCAAAGTAATATTATTGAAATTTCAGAGACTTTTCCAGGATTTGCTGATTCCTGGCGCTTTTCTATTATTAATTTTTGGTAAAATTACGATTGTGAAGGAAAGTTTATAATTTAGTAACTGAGTTTTGCTAGCTGTCGTTAGAAATGGCTGGGCGATCGTCATTTCAGCAACGAAGAAAAGGTTCAATCTGAATGGAAGTTGTAGGACAAGATTCGAGCTGAAATGGCAGTTACTCCCATCCACATGCCGGAGATAGCCTTCGAATGTACAATACGACGTTTGGAAAAATGCACTGACATGGACGAAAGGAAGCCCTTTTATTCCATGGGTTTCAACATGCCATTTCAGCTCGAATCCGGTCTCCCCCAACTTCCATTCAGGCGGAAACTTTTCCTCGTTGCTACAGTGTCACTTGCCAAGCCTTTTCTCACGACAGCAAGCAAAATTCAGATACAAACTTTGAATATTCTTTCACGTAATTACATATAAGCATGGGAAGCGAGCCCCATGCTATTCTACAAATGGCTTCTATGATGAATTAGGAACTTCTGCTTAGTCAAAAACAATTCACAGCGCTTCAAATGTAACCGCTTTTCAAAGCTGAAGTATTAAAGAAAAGTAAAGTAAAGAAGTCATTTACTGTGTTGCTTGCCAGGTGCCCCACTTTGACTCACTCCAACATGGCCAGGTTCAAACGGGAGCTAGTCTCAGAGATTCAATATATCCTGAAAGATTCCTCTCTTTATGTACAACAGCAATTGTTTTGCATTTTTTTTGGAACAGAGGGTGCCGGTCCATTTTAGAGTGCGAACTTCGTGTCTTTTGGCACAGAGCACCTCAGATGAATGGAGAGTAATTTCGGCCTATAGAAGAGCCTAATGAAAACATGATCTAACATTCAATCAAAACCGTGACAGGAGGTAGCAAATACCAATATCTTGACTGAGATGGCCTACCGCCTGCGCTCAATCATGTTGGAGAGCGCTTATGTAAAATTCCTGGCTTTGAGCAGTGCGCAAATGGCTTCTTCACTGGGAAGACGGTTCTTCAACAGCAAAAAAATTACTGCAATTATAGCTCCGGATACAAATTTTTTTTATGGAAACAGACAACTGTTCAGACAGCAGACAACAGACAACAGACAACAGACAACAATTCATTGGAGACGTAATGTGAGAAAATCATGAACTCGCTCGATATCGGATGAAGATATTTAAAAATATATATGGTGGCAACAAAAAGTGTTTCACGTTTCATTGACCAATATTTCCATTAATTACTAAGGTAGAAAATTAAATTACATGGCACATGATAGACGAACTCAATAAGTTTTTTTCATGTTGGGAAACATGTTCAAACTGTTCACCATTCCTTTGGACAATCTCTTTGCAGTGTTTTCAATAAAATTGTCCAGTGTCTTGTGTATTATGCCTCTGAGCGCTGTAACCGGAGAAAATTTGAGTCTATTAATGATGTGTAGATTTGTGGAGAACACCTTTTCTTTAAGGAAACCCCATTAAAAAAAACTAGCAGTCCAATATCAGGAGATCTTCCTGGCTTATCAAACTTATCAAAGTTATTCTTAATCGTTGGAGTCAATGAGATTGTTTTATCGAAAAAAAACAGCAAAAGTGTAAATCATGCAGCAATTTATTGAAATGCATTCACTTGTTACTGTGAAGAGAGAATTTAGATGATGGTTTCCTGATAAAACACCCCCATCAAATTCTACGATTAAGAATATTGTTGATAAGTTTGAAGAGAAAGCATTATGAGCATGAGAGGGGATATCTCATGGCCAGCAGGTTCTCCTGATCTTAGCTATTTTTTGTTATGGGGTTTCCTTAAAGAAAAGGTGTTCTCCACAAAACCACATATCATTAATAGACTCAAATGTTCTACGGTTACAGCGCTCAGAGACATAATACACAAGACACTGGACAATGTTTTTGAAAACACTGCAGTATGTCGCAAAGAGGAATATCCATAGGAATGGTGAACAGTTTGAACATGTTTCTCAACATTAATATTTAAAAACTTCTTGAGTTCGTCGACCATATGCATGTACTGTAATATAATTTTCTACCATAATAAATAATGAAAACATAAGTCAATGAAATGTGAAACATTTTAACGCCACTCTGCAAGAGTTGCAAGCAGTTATTCCGGCAGTGCAGATAAGTAAGCTATCGTTCATCAACCTGTACCACTTGTACCGACTTGGTTTATCATACTGTACACTTTCGATTTTGCGACCCTCAGCCAGTGTGGTCCTAACGACCAAAAAGTCGGGGCACGCCTGGTCTAAGGCAACTGTCTGTCTTGCAACAACACTCGTCAGACTTGATAAAACCTGGTAAGTGGCCAATGAACAGTCCTGATTACAAATTTTTGGATGAGGCAGTTTGGAGAAAACTTAAAGGAATTAATCAATAAATTTATCGGAAAGCCAGCCTTAGAATTTGTGAGATTTGCAAGCGGAGGTCATCCGAGTGTCGGAAGCTAACTCCTAACGAATTTGGACGTGGCTACTCGCCAGTATCAATCACATTTGACAGCTATTTTTCTAAATAGCAGAGACCCTATGGAACTTTTCTTGTCAATTATTTTTCATGATTTGGTACGCTCAAATGCATCGTTCTTCTGTTGGCATTCTCTTCTTGTGCAGAAATCAACGAAGGGCTGTTTTTTTTTTTTGCCCATCCTGCATCCCTGCATCTAAACGTGAGTGGACAGAAAGGATTGCGGGCTTAAAGGCAATCTCGATCGAAGTTTCTCCATCTCGATACCGGAGCTGATGGTAGAATAAGTTCCCTCCACAAAGCCATATTTAGAAAGTTTCGCTGGCATATCTGTTGTTAAGGACGAGTGGACCACAAGACTTTCCGACAAATCATCTTCCTAACTTTGAATGGGAACAACCATGTATGCGTAAGCTAGCTTCTTTTTTTTTTTCCTGCCTTATAGATGAACTTTTAGAAAAGTGCAGATAAATTCTCCGACAATAAAAAAAAGATAAAGGCTTGCAGTCAATCCTCGATATATCGCCATCCGATATACCGCCACTCTCGCTTACCGCTCTTTCTTGAGAACGAATCTTCCCCATCATAGGCTTACCATAGGCGCTCCCCCGTTATAGCGCCACCCTCGCTATCCGCCATCCGCTACCCTGGTAACACCTTTACTGGCACGAACGTGTCTTATTTTACGTAAGTCTTACTAGATATTACGCCAAGCACCATACTTTACCAACCACAATTATACCATGTACAAAGTGGAATGCTGCCAGTTGTCCCTTTCTGCCACATGATAGATGTCAATATTGTAAGGGATGACTTAGCGTTAGAATAGGCCTCCAGAGATTTGAGAGGGGCGTATAGGGTCGCCTAATCCGGCCTAATCCTGTCTCCTCTTTTGGAAAATGGAAGCGTCTCATTAAGATTATACGCAGCTTCTCCAGACGGCAGTTCAAGTTAGTTCAAGTTAGTTCACTATCTAGTGATGGGAAAAGGACGGTTTTAAGTGTGAAGGGAAAATTATAAGTGTGCCGTTAGAAGGAGGCGTTGTGGTCGTTGTGGTGGTTCTTTGGAACAATTTTTCAGCGTTTTGAGACAATAATGTGAGTAGACGGTCCATGGGAGTTATACTAATTAAAAATAAGAATTCATTGGATTTAATAATTGATGGAATAGATAGAATCATTTTTCAAAGCTGTGTAGTTGGTGTATTCTGAGGCACGGACCATTGGCAGCGTGAATTAATTGGAGTGAAATTCGGTGCATATTTTATATAAATTAAGAAAATTTTCACACTTTAAAGTCACGCGTTTCGATATAGCGCCACCCCCGACATCGCGCCAAAATCGGCCGAGACCAACAGAGTATATCGAGAGTTTAATGTACTTTCTTATTAGCCTTCAAAACATGCAAGCAGGTTTCCAACTATGACGAGAAGAATGAGAGAATAAATAAAAAACTAAAAAAAAGAACAAAAAACAAGGTAGTGAAAGCCCAAGCCAAAAGCGAGCATCCTCTAGGTGTATCGTCATTTAGGGTGCGGGGCTGTACGTGTAATGGAGTGAATACAAGGGCCGAAACGGAGAAGGAAAAGGAATTTGATGCGTGGATACGGTTCACAAAGGCGCGAATGAAACGTCATCCGGAACCAGAACGAACTCCTCCAAACTCCCCTCCTTCATCAGATATAACGAATTTACATATGTTTTATGAGCTCGTTCATGGATGAAATGTCAAGTTTACCGTATTTACAGGGTGTTATGAAAATTTTGCATATTTTGAAGCAGGAAAATTCCCTCATACATTGACGAAAACCTGCGCTGACAGACAGACGCATGCAAACACGCCCACAGAAAACCAAGCGATTATGTAAGCAGCCTCAGTTCCATTTTATAGGGAGGAGTCTCGCTAAACAAAAAAAAAAAGTGGAGTGGAAAGGGAAATCTATACAGAGCAGGCAAGGAGAAGGAAAGGAGAGAGACCATGGTGACTCTTGAATCGAGTCTTTTAATTGAATCATTTACATATCGCAAGAGAGGGTTTTTTCTCCATTCCTTGTAATTGGGCCCCATTGAAAGTGTCAACACAACCTGGGAAAGTTCCATTCTCCATCACAATGTCCTTCCTTCCTTCGGATATTTATTTCCATCTCAATTTTCCAGTCCCTCTCGAGAAAAGAATTCCAGCTGCCATGCATGGATCCGGTTACTTTTTCAATTTCCTTCTTTGTCACGTGAGAAGAGGGGGAGGGAGATAATAATTCCCGTTTTATTAAGTTCAAACTCCCGCTGCGCTTACAAAGGCGAGACAAACCAATTACATCATTAACAATGTCCCCCAATCGTCTCTATGGGGGAGATGTTTTTTTGAAACAACCATTGATTGACATCTCTTTACGCGAAGCGCATGCCCCTCTTCAGGTTTCAAATAACACCAACAATTTAATGAATAAAAACTCTCCCGCCCTTTGAATAAGCCCTCTCTCATAGCAAGCTTTGAAGAGGGCAGAGAGAGCGAGAGAGAGAGAAAGAGAGAGGGAGGGAGGGAGGGAGGGAGAGAGAGAGAGAGGGAGAGAGAGAAACGCTCTCTTCGTCTTCTTTGTATTTTCATCTGGATCAAAACTGAATTCACGATAAAATGAGGCTAGATTTCATGGCAAAGAACTAGGCTTCAAGTTTCAACCTTATTAAAAGCCAAGATATTGCCATACGAGTGCAACATGACCCTTCATGATATGAATTTCCACTCTCGTGACTCACTTTCACATTAATGCATGCACTCCAAAATCGGTACACTATCTCTGTTTACCAAAGGCTTCGAGTCCAGCAAATTTCATTAGTTACGGTTCAGTACTTCCAGATATCCGAAAATACTTTATTGGGGAGATTCTAGCAATCCATAGACCGATCTAGAGCAGAAACTGCAAAACCGACTTTGGAAAATCAGGTGTCGATGGGCACGGTCAGGCTCCTCACGCACTTATGTCAGCCTTTTTGGGGTCTCAAATATTGGTATGGCATTGAAAATGATAAAACACGGTCCTACTTTCTACTTATTCGCAACTCACATTAAAAAAACGCACGCATTAACTTTGAGGAAAACTAAGGAATCGATTTCGACAAATGAAGTATCAATGGACTTTCCTCGAGCCAAGGGTTGCCTTTGGCCGACCTCAAGCACTGTTCTAGTACTGAAAGTGCCACTGAAAAGCGTTTATCTAAGCCGTACACACAGACTGACATGCTACTCACTACTAAACCTAATTCAAGGCACTAATAGACTATCTCTAGGAATGGATGTGGCATTTGGGTGTCGTCAACATTGATCTAGTACTGTAAGTACTGCAAAGTACTTCTTCAATCGATTTTGACAGGTACAGGTGGTTGGGATCTAAACTGTTAGTGTACTCCTTAAGATTATGAAGCCTTGATCTGATCCTGGAAGATACCGAAAGGCACTCATCGGAACCCAAAAATACGGCTGTCTACGAGGCAAATTCCAACAATTGAGGCAGAGAAAGGCGAAGATGCCTCTGTGGTCTCCAGCAAAGGGGCCGTTCACAAATACGTAACGCAAGGAGGGGAGGTGGGGGATCAGACAAAGTGTCTCCCTCCAAGTGTCTGCCTCCCCCCCCCTTGCGTTACGTAATTAGTGAACGGCCCCAAATGAGCTGATATTTAATGGCATACCAAGGAATTCTTTTAGAAGGGGAGAAAGAGGAAAAGAGGAGGGAAGGGGGAAAGGGGGGGGGGGGGGGGGGGGGGGAGTTGATGATGTGAAGAGCTGTCCGATGACTGGATTACCATGAAGAATCCGAGATACAGGGCTTTCCGGCCCACTGACTCCCTCCCCCCTGTTCGGCCCCCATTTTTTTTTACATTTGCGCCTAACTATGAATACTTCTGCCTTTCTATTTGTTTTTGTTTTGAACCAGGGTTCATTCTATTTGTTATTTTTTTAAATATGTATTATTTATTTATTTATTATTTATATTTATTATACAGGTATATATATATATATTTTTTTTTTTTTGACAGGTTTCAATCCCATCTTCAAAAACAAATAGAAAGGCAGAAGTATTCATAGTTAGGCGCAAATGTAAAAAAAAATGGGGGCCGAACAGGGGGGAGGGAGTCAGTGGGCCGGAAAGCCCTGTATCTCGGATTCTTCATGGTAATCCGTGATCTCTGACACAGGAACAACACGCGTCGAATGAAGACCAGCATTCCTGCAGCAAAGAAAAGCAAAGAAATTATACCATGAGACATTCCTATGCAGAATAGGAAGAGGAGATACTGCATAATGTTACAACATTTTCACCAGGGTGACTTGGACCATAGTGCCAGGTTTCCCAATCTTCTCCCCTTTTATTGTGTCGTGCAGATCTGACGATTCTCTCGATGACCTGATACTTAGGACAATTAATATTATCAATTATTACTGAATTACTAAAATATTCCAAAGCACACAATCCAAACCAACCACGAAGACAAACCTAGGGAACAATATTCCAGGCGGACATCTACTAATGAAAATATCAATGGATCTTCCTCGATGCAAGAGGATGCCACTTGCCTGTCAAAGGCGCGAAAGTTCTAGTACTGGCAGTACTGAGAAGCTCCTTGAGTGCGATATTGAATCTACTCGAACGAAAAAGGCACGGAAACATCTCACAAGGGATACGCGAGTCACCACCAGGGTCTCCTAATTGGGGGTACCAGAGACTGAACAAGTATTACGAGTACTAAAATGAATGTACGAGTTAAAAATTATTAGGCTGCCCAAGAGCAAAAAGAACGGATTGATTTTTCCAAGTGAGGTAAAGACGAACTTGTCTCGCCTCGAGTCTCACTAATGGGAATAATGGCTCGTGGGTCCTGGCGCTAACAAAGATGAGAAGCGCGCTAATTCAATTCGTGCTTGCATCTTCAGATTCTTTGAATTAATTTCAACGTTTTTTTTTTTGTTCCTCAGAAACAGTGACATGAAAGTGAGGCAACAAAAGTCTGCGAAAACAAAGCACTGGTGTAAGAGATGCAAGTATTATTTTTTTTTAAGTGGCCCTAATTTATTGGACCACCGACTCTTAGGGAAAAAACCACTTGGAAAATACGCCGCACGGAAAGATGATCCCCAACGGCCACCCGAGACGAAAACACAAAAAAGCCACCTGTACGATTAGTAACCCGGCTATAGAAAAGGGTCGCCCCAAAAGGAATGCCTCTGATTTTGCCTGCCGTAAATTACAAGAGACACAAGCTCAAAAATGCACATGAAGAAACTTTCAAATGTCCTCCCATTCCTCGTAAAATTTCGAGATACCTATTCGGAAAGCTCTGCTTTCCGTCATTGTGGCAATTGAAAAGAGTGGAGTGTCATGATGTCCGTCACACGCAAAGGGCAGCGATTGAATTCAATAGAAGTGCCATAGAAGTGAAGAAATGCCGCCGATGGACATTCATCGTCGTTTTATGAAGGTTCACACGACTCGGAACATCCAACGACGCACGGTACTCTCATCGACACCCGCATCACCATAAATAAAATACCATTAACCATAAACCATAAACGTACTACGATGAATGCGTATCGGTGGTACTCTTTCACTTTATAAGTGAAATTTGTAGGCAAAAATATGTTTTAAACCTATGCACTATATTAGAAGTAGGTTTTTTAAATCGTTTCATCTCGGGTGGTTTTTTTTTTCAGTTTATGCCGATTCTGGGAGCCTTTTCCGAACCCCCACGCCCCCATGTAGCCAAGACCCACGTACAAAGCAGAGTAAAACTCGTGCGGGATCAGATTCCGTCGGGGCGTCAAAATCGTCGGCTTAAGAAGACATGAAATTATCTTCAATTAGATTCACTAGATATTTGTAAATCTGGATAAATAATGGATAGATTGAAAAGCAGGCAGAGGCATCCAGGGAAGTGATCCTTGCTTGGTCCTCTCTTTTCCTCATTTCACGATCATCAACTGAGTTTGCAGTCACGCCGGATCACAACTGTATTCACATGTAACAGGCAGGGCAGAAATAAACAGAGTAGCCAAAAAAGGGCACAGTTTTCAAAACGAGTTTCCGATATGATGTTTTGGAGAATTTATTTCGGGTCACCTGCTGTGGAAAGAGAAAAGAATGAGATACAAAATATAGTTTCTCAGACTTGAAACATGTTAAGCGATGACTTAGAAAAAAGTATTGAATTTTGATTAGGAAAAATCGGCGTGGCGCTCACCGACCGCCAACGGTGGCAGGCACATCTAACCTTAGCGACGTCTGCTGAGGTCAGCGTTCTTCATATGGCTGAATGTGGCCTCCCTCTTCTCAGACAACTGCGAGCAGTCTGCCGGTTCATTGTGGAATAGCATTTGCAACTGATTCTTGGCTGAGTTGCTCCCAACACAATTGCAATGTTGCTGAGATGGTCGACGGTTTGAATGTTCTTAAAATATAAATAGAATATAGTGCTTCAGGAAAATTATTCAGCGATATTCGGATGTACAGGGTGATCCAAAAAAGGACACACTTTTCAAAACGAGTTCCCAATGTAATGTTTTTCAGAATTTTTATCGGGTCACCTGCAGTGGAAAGGCAAAAGAATAGGCTAAAAATACTTTATTTTTTTTTAAGACTTGAAACATGTTAAACGGTGACTCAGAAGTAGTACTGAATGTCGGTTAGGAAAAATCGGCGTTGCGCTCCCCGACCACCTACGGCAGCAGGCACATCTCACCTTGGCGACGTCTGCTGTCACAACCATTGTCAGAACAATGTCAGCACCATCGTACATCATTTGCTGCAAACAGCTCCAACAAACAGCAAACAGCAAACGCTGACCTCAGCAGACGTCGCCAAGGTGAGATGTGCCTGCTGCCGTAGGTGGTCGGGGAGCGCAACGCCGATTTTTCCTAACCGACATTCAATACTTCTTCTGAGTCACCGTTTAACATATTTCAAGTCTTAAAAAAAAATAAAGTATTTTTAGCCTATTCTTTTGCCTTTCCACTGCAGGTGACCCGATAAAAATTCTGAAAAACATTACATTGGGAACTCGTTTAGAAAAGTGTGTCCTTTTTTGGATCACCCTGTACATCCGAATATCGCTTAATAATTTTCCTGAAGCACTATTTTCTATTTATATTTTAAGAACATTTTGCAAGAGATCATTTACATTTCAAGTAATTACGGAATAAAAAATACTGCCCGAAGTATCTCCTTCAAGTAAAAATATGCGCATTAGAAACAGGGAATCTTCAGGTCGTGAATCATAGAAATTCATAAAGGATCCGATTGGAACAACAAAAAAAGGCAATGTTCAGCAATGTAAAGTATGTTTTTTTGTTACATTGGCTTTTCCTCTACTGCATGTATTGAATTAAAGGTTTTTCTCTAATGAAGGCATGACATAGGGTGCGAGGAGAAAGTGGTATGCACCCTAACAGGCTCATATAGTAACCTTCCTTAACGTGTTATTACTAACACAGCATCCCCCAAAAAGTGAGCGGTAGGAATGCAGCGTGCGGGATGGATTCATTAGTTTTTCCTTCATCATCTCGTCCAGATTTTTGCAAGAATCCTCTTGTATTGCATATTCGTTCGAAGAACGCGAAGAAAGCCTTCCAACGATATAAAAATTGCCGTGATTGCAGCATGGAAAACCAGCAACGAGAGGGAAAAGTAAAGGGTTACAGCCGCTGTAGAATTTGAGGGCAAAACTAAGGGTGACAAGCACCAGATCTGTTTAACCTAAACTAATCTGATCTCACAATGGTTCTCTATGGGAATCCGTTTGACGGAGATAATCCTATTCCCATAGACGCCCACTATAAAACCAGATCAGTTCATAGTTAAGCGGATCTGGTGCATGTCACCATGAATATACGTTCTTGCATGCATATTATTTGAATCATACTTTATTTCTGCTCTTTAAGCTGATGGCCTGGTTGTTTTTTTTTTCTAAATAATAATTGGACAAGGTCGCCTACAGAGCATTAAGGAAGCCATGTATACCTACGACTTGGAAGAAGCATATATCGTTGCCGGGTCCCCGGGGCCGACAAATGACAGCCTTCCGCAAGATTGTATGCATATTGATATACTTGGAACCAAAATGTATGGAAAGGTTTCAAGGAGACGAAGGGATTAAGAGGAAGAAGGGCGGGGATGTAGCATGAGGGGATTGGTCGCAAGGGACTGTGATTGGTCAAAAGAAGACGGAAGGGCGTGGCCTCCGAAAACCAGCAAACTTCCTTCCTTCGGTCACAGTTCTGCCCTTCTCGCACTTCTAGAAATGGATTGGAGCGGAGAAGGGCGGGGGAAGAATTATCCAGGCAGCAGTTTCCTTCAAGGTGGATCCTTAATTCTCCGAGGATATCCTCGTACGCATTCCTCGTCTTTGTCTCCCCCCATTCCGGGGAGGACTCCTGCTGGTCTTCCTCCACCTAGAACACCGAAATGTGCACGCTGCCGGAACCATGGTGTCGTGTCTGCTCTGAAGGGCCACAAACGCCTCTGCCGATGGAGAGACTGCAACTGTCCGAAATGCACTCTCATCGCTGAACGTCAGCGGGTCATGGCTGCACAGGTAACGCCTCTGCTTCTCTTCCTTACAGAGTTCCATTCAAGTACTCTTAGATTGATTGGATTTTAAAATGTGTAACAAAAACATTATTGTCATACTCTTGAAAATTTGTTCCGATAAAGTTTAATCCTTACAAAATGAAGTTTTCATTCAAAGTTGTTCCTCGTGCGTGGCACCTGAGGACGAATCGGTCCCGCCACCTGACGAACAGCGTCGCGAACTACGTCCAGTCCATTTGACAGTTGAATTAAACGACAACAGAAGGCTTGGCGGTGAATATAAAACATGGAGAAATTGAATTACTTTGATATTTTACAACTTATCTTCAATACATGCAAAGCTGCATTTACTTCTGGCTGTTCCACGCACTCATTTGTTCATTGACAAGTAGTAAGAGTTGTGAAGCGGAAACTTTACACTTCAGGAAAAGAACTTTTCTCGGATTGGAAATTCATTTCATATTTTGAGTCATCTTTTCAGGGTATGCAGTGAAAATGTAAAATTAAAAATTACAAGTAAAATTGCAATAACATAATGGAAGTTGTTAGTACTAAGACTCGTCGGCCACAGCAAGTTGAATTTCGCGCATCGGCCGGGATAAAAAATGTTTAGCTGTTGGCCTCATGGCATCTTAACCGAACCCACTTCCCTTCAGCATGATCGACGTAATCCTGTGACCATATCGTAAGTAGGTACTCGCACACCTACGGGTCAGAAACGGATTTTATTCCTACCCGTACTTGGGCACTGTCTGATGGCCTACTGGCAAGATTGCCGTTTAGCGCCTCAATTCCCAGAAGAAACGAGTCGGAGTCTGTTGAAGCAATGTCTGGTATGAGGCGTCGACGCCAGGGACCCCCCCCGCCCCCCCCCCCCCCCCCCTTTTTAATCCATTCAACGCGGATTCCCGTTTACCCCTACCACAAAAAAGCGCATACTGTAGTTACAGCAAAGATTAACATGGGACAAGAACAGGCCAGGGTTTGGGAGCAGTCCGAGGTCATTTACTGTGCACCAAGAGAGTCAAAAAGTTCATGGTCACCTGGAAAGACTCAAAAGCAAGTACGGGGTGATGAAGATTCTTTCAAAGGTCATCAGCTAGAAATAAGAAAGGAACTGAGAATGTACAGTTTTGAAGCTCCCAGAAGAAATGAATCGCACATATAGGATTTTCACTTATGAAAAAATGGTCTCATGAAGGTAAATATTGTTGCTTAAACTACCTGCTGTCTGCGTCAGTGGCGTTCATGGGGTATTTTTGAAAATTGCTGAAGTGAATAGGGATTTAGACGACATTAAAGTGTCATAAAATTTCACCTGATTGCCTATTCACTCGAGCATCAGACCTTGAAATTGCTCTAAGGGGAAATTCCCGTCACATATGCACCTCGACATCAACAGCATTTTGGATAACACAACCGAACAGTATACCATTTTTGTGCTAGGGGTAAACGGGAATCCGCGTTGAATGGATTAAAACGAGAAAGTATTAATAATGTATCACTTATGAAATCATACGCCAAATGAAGCATATTTCATTTTCTACTACACCTATTTTTCACTAAAATACAATTCAAATCATGGCGAACGCTTGTGGGCTCCTCTGAATTTGGATCCTGAGAGGTTTGTCGACCCGCTGAGTCACGCCGTAGTGCAAGTCAGTAAAACCCGTCCAAGCCTCGAAAAGGGACCACTTTTTATACACGAAGACGCTGAAGTAGCTCGTTCGTCATAATCAAGCCCTCAACCCCCTCCTTTCCTCTCCTCAAAGGGTCATTCATATCTACAGCCTGAGGGCGGGTTCGGTGGCGTCCTGCTTCAAGCTAAGGAGGGGGGAGGGGGGGGAGGCAGATCCAGTGGTGGATACAGATACAGAAATTTTTCATGGAGGAGAGGTTCTCTAGTTCCTACCAACCCCCCCCCCCCCGTATCCGCCTCTGGGCAGATTATCCCGAGATACAAATCACTCAGCATGCAACTGTTCACAATACGCTAAGCTTTCAAGTCCGCCTTTGTGGCCCTTTTAACAACTCTGTTCAGTCTCTAGCCGGGCTGTGACAGGTTATAAAAAATGATACACAATTAAGGGTCCATGTCGCCTGGTCTTTTCTGGGACTGGACGGGCTATCACATTGTCCCTATCTAATTTTGGTGATTTGGGAGGTAAACATTTTCAAACATATAATATACTGTAGAGAGCTTTATTTCCCTAAATAGAGACGCCGTGGTCGATTGAGAGAGCCCTGACCTGAGCAGGACAACCTGATTAGTTTTTCAATCCACTCCTAGGAGACACGATCCTTTGAATTGCACAAAATGTTGTCGCTGAAATAAACGCGATGGATGTTGATCTATGATGGCCATGATCGTGAGTTCTCAATTGTCCTCTCGGAAGGAAGTGGGAGCTGGTGGTCCCCCTCTTCCAGGGGTAAACTTAATCGATGATGATTAATAGCGAAAATGAGGTTCATATGTGTAAGATAGAGACTTTCATGCAGTAATTACATGGTGCAAAATAACCTCTACCCGTAGAACTTCCCACTCACACCACTGGGATGCATCAACACCTCGATGCATCCCAGTAAGAGGGATCGTGTGAATTTGAAGGTATCTTGACCGACACAATTTTTTGTTTACTGAGCATTTACTAAAAACTTTACGAAACAGCGTTACTGAATCTCCTTTACACTTCTTTCGCATGGAAAATAGCAACTTTGTGAGATTATACGGTGATAAATAAATTATAAGATAATTGGGAGGGTTGAGATCCAGTCGATGGATCCCGGTGTTGCATGATGTAATTCGGCACTACCACCACGAAAGAAGTATATGGGGCAGTCGTTGACAATACGTGGGTATGTTCCATGGTTTGAATTTCGCCGCGTTGACATAGTGGTGAGTCTTTAATCCGCCATTTGTGCAAAAGATCTGCACATCTACCGTGTGATATTCTAATACGGTTAATGGCGCTCCAATGTTTGCGTCGAAGCAAGAAACCAGGAGGCTCGGATGTAGGGTCTAAGATGAGGCTCTTGTTCTTAACCTCAGCGTCGTTCCATGGAGTTCGCCACTGTTCATCCGGACTGGTGCTGGTGGACCAGAGTGCTCCACCTGCAGTCCAGAATGGTCTGCAGGACTTGAGGCGCGCGTGGTGGTCGGCTGATGTCGTCGTGGAGCGGAATTGATGCGTTTGAGAGTGCTTTGTAGTACTCTCGTAGTGTTGCCTCATCGCGCCTGATGGATGGCGAAGCGATGTTGGCGAGTACCGGAAGCCAAGGCAGTGGGGTCGATTTGACGGTTCCGCTGATGGCGCGCATGGATGCGTGGAACTGCGTGTCGACCAGGTGGGTGTGCGAGCTGCGGGCCCACACTGGTGAGGAGTACTCGGCCGTGGAGTGCATCAAAACCAGAGTCGCTGTTCGGAGGATTCGGGCATCGCATCCCCACCTTGTTCCAGCCAGCTTGTGGATGATGTTGACGCGGCTCTTCCTTTTGTTGCTCACCTGTTACACTGTCCTTTACACTGTTAAAAGGAGACGCGGTTTCCCTCAACTGCGGTGATGGCTGGGTAGTTGTTATCAAATTGATAAAAAACTACGAGATGCCGAGAAGTGAACTTTGGCATAGTAGGTAGGTCTATTACTCCAACAGAGTGAATAGGAGAGTCGTTTAAAAAAAATTTGCAACGGTCAAGCCAAAAATCATTAGTAGTCAATAAAGGAAGCTGGAGTGGCAGAAGTGGTTGTTAGGATGCTTGCTTACTTAGGCCTGGATGCACAATGATTTAGGGGTGATGAAGGGGCCTTTAAGCTAAAGAATTCTTCTTCCCCAATATGAGTCCACGTTTTATTTAAGGACAGTTGACTAAAGGAGATTTCAGCATTCGGGCCTCAGTGTCTCCCGACCTTCACTTGTCCTTGACAGGATACAATCCACTCTGCACCCCGGATGACAGCAAGCAGGAAGACGTCATTACACTCTCTGGCTTTATTTTTTGTTTTAATTTCTCCAAAAGGTAGACATTTTCATTGCCTGCCCAGGTCAGACAAAAATTGCCTCCGAATGACGGAAAAGAACGATGACAGAAAGCAAGTTCGGTGACTTCTTCAGGTGGCACTAAGGAGGCAGCAGGCAGCCGAGGAGAAGGAAGCAGCAGCTGCAGCAGCGGCAGCGGCAGCGGCGGCAGCAGCAGTGGCAGCAGTAGCATCGTCGTCATCGTCGACATCATCTAAGGGTCATCTTTTCTCTCCTTTCCATCACGTCCCCGATTCTAGTCAAGACACACCTCTCGATCTCGGTGAGATCCATCCTCCGTCATTCAGGCAAAGCAATTACGGCTTATTTCTGCGGAATTGTTCTATAAGTGTAGGATAGGTGTAGTACAGTGCACAGCCAAGATTTTCAGATTCTCAAGTCCCATGTTGCAAGTTTTTAGGTTTGAGTTGGACACTTTCAAATTATTTCCGTACCCGATATGGCTTCTCTTATACACTGGTACTGGAGGAAATTCAAAATGTGTTGAACTGAAGAAGAAATCAGTAGATTGCTCTGCACAAAAAGCATGTTCGTTATAATCCCACCCTTGCATCGCTGAATGGGCATGCTTTTTCATGTTTCACCATGAAAGTCCCACCGAGAATTGCTTAGTGCTACTATTATTCAGGCAATGAGGAAATTTGGGGATAAGCAAGGCTTCCCGTCCCAAAAAAGAGTATTCGAGATATATACTAGGTGTGGCAAAAGTCAGGGAACAGATATTTTTGAGGAATTTTATTTTCAAAGTGACTGCTTGATGGCAGCACATTTCCGTATCTCTTTTTCATCAATGTGGCCTATAAAAGTCCAGTAAAGAGTGCTCCCGCTGCATACACTGAAATTGGCTGCAAACGAATGACCATTTCCCACCTTGATCAAGTATGGCAATTTTGGCGATAATGTGTCATGTTCATGTTGGTTACCTCAATGCTAGCACAATTTAGCCATAATTTCACGAACGACATTTGAAAGCGATTTTTTTTACTGAGTGTTGTGGCATAACGCAACAATGGTGTATTAAACCGAAAAACGAGTGGAGTTGGTGATTTGCGCAAAAGCAGATAACAATTTATGGCAAACTATAATTACCATGAAAGATACCCAAATTATTTATTTATAAGACTGCTGATCTACTGCATTTCGGATTTGATAGCAGAATTCTGAACAACCGGCAGAGTTCTTGATGCAAAAAAAAAATTGCACAACAGGAATCAGTGAAACAACAATTCTGGCTTTGTGTCCATGCAGCCGCAACAATCAATGCGAGAGATGCTGAGAAATTTAGGCATTAGTGAAGGTCAATAAGAAATTAAATTTGATTTCTCAAATAAGTCCTATGTTCCCTGACTTTTGCCCCACTCTGTATACAGTACTGTATATGGATGTGGAAGTGGAGCATGTTTGGAAGTGAGGGACCGAAGTCCCTATTACCTCTTCCATTTTCCCTCCCAATGCTGGCCGTCTTTAAGTCTCCTATCTGTATAGAGAACGAAAAAGAAGTGTTCTGATCATCCGCAAACAGTTTTGGCTAGAAAATGTGCGAGCCAAAATGAAACATTTTGGAAGTGTTGAGGGCATCTAATCGTACCGCACACGGAATTAGCAAGCGCCTCGACAAAGAACTGAGGCAGCTTAATTATTAATAGTTATTTTATTTGCTTAAAACATTTACGCATTGCTTTCCACATGAGAAGTCATAAGTCCTTCCTGACGTTACATGGGTAGATCTTTTCAGATCTTTCAGATATTTTTCCATTTCGCGTCTATCATTGCTATCCACAACAGATCCTTGACAATAGCTTTACTATAAGAATCAGCAAAACACACACACACACACACAATCGAGACGGACGCTACTTTTCGGTATGAATGAAGAAGAATTTTCAACTTCCTTTTCGCAGGGGTTTCCTTGTCAAAATAGATTACTTTTATCTGCGAGCTCTTAGTTTTCCGTTTTATGCTACGGGAGTTAAGAGCGCTCTATTACGTCTCAGCTCCCTACCCCAAATTTATTTCATATGTCACCTTTTAATTGTGAATAGTAATATGAACCACTGAAATCACGATCCTAATATATTTCATTCAAGTATCCGACAAAATGATCAATTTCAATGCGAACGAGGTAAATTTCGTCGAATGGAAAAGTGGTCGAATCCTCATGATGTCAGTCGCTAATATGTCGAACAGGATTATTCGTCGGATGGATGAAACATAGAACGTGACTGTAAAAAAAATGGTAGAAAATGTCGACGGCAATACACGATATGTTGTAACATATTTATCCTTAAATAAATAATGCGGAGTGACCATCACGTCCTCGGGGCAGCAGGCTATTGTCCAGAACTTTTTAAATTATTGTTATTATCCTTACATGCAATATTCTTTTCTTCTCTTAATATGGAACTCCATGCTAACACAAGATAATCCAGTTGCTTCGGGGAAAAGACTTGTTGGAGCTGTGGGGGTGCAAACCCCCCCAAAAGAATTTGTGAATAGAAAAACCCAACAAAACCCATTCTTACCTGAATCCGACCACCAGAGCAGAAAATCTCTGGTTACGCTGTTTTGTTGTCTGTCAGATTAGGTCAGTCCTAGGCTATCTTCACAGCTTCGTAGTACTTACTCCACCGCAAAGCCATTTGGACAACAAAAACCAATTCGAATAGATGCTTGACTTCGTGAGACCAATTTTTTATTGCGACTTTCTATCAAAAGCTTCCCCTATAGTCGCAGTTTTCGGAATTCTGTCCTAACATTTCTCATTTCAATGAAACATCGTCCGACCTAAATAATTTCGACAGAGTATCTTTCTACAACGTGTAGCGTTGACAAAGTGGGATTTTACCTAATACCTCATTGAACCTTGAACAGGCTACGTTTCCAAAGGCCTGCAGGCTTAGATCTTGCCTCCTGAAATTCCAACATCGATTAATGGTTACTCTTCAATGTGACACAGAAGCTGGGGAACGAGTAATAGAAACCAGCTAGGCAAGTCATTATCATGGAGTCCAAGTCCATCGGATCGGGATAAGAGAGAGTGGAAGGAATG
The DNA here is from genome assembly GCA_905338385.1 of Darwinula stevensoni. Classification (NCBI taxonomy): domain Eukaryota; kingdom Metazoa; phylum Arthropoda; class Ostracoda; order Podocopida; family Darwinulidae; genus Darwinula; species Darwinula stevensoni. The sequence continues at coordinate 102,588 of CAJPEV010000359.1, read as the reverse complement.
TCACGCAACTCAATAGAGACTATGGTCTATGGGAGGGAAAAATTCGTAGACCAAGCAACATTACCGTCCGTGGAATGCAATAAAGTGCGACTCAGAGGAATTCATCCTCTCTCCTTCCCCCTTTTTTATATTATCTGCTTCTCACTCTCATCAGATCCCCATCATTACCAACTCCTTCTCATCGACCAGTGACGGCTTCATCTCTCTGACTGATACAATCCTCATATCCGAGTTCTTTAAAAGGTTAACGCTCCTTGTAACTTGTCACGTCGTTTTTACCCGAGTATATCCAGGGATTCTTTTTACATCAGGTCTACAGGCTTAATTTATGCTAATAAAAGCAAAAAAATGTGAAAAGTCTGTCCTCTTTAAAACGACGTCTCATCATTTTAAAATTTAACAATGATGAGTATCATTTTAGACGACTTTCTTCGCAAGAGTTTTTCCCCAGGAAAATTTCTATGATTGATTGTATCCGGTCGATGCTCTCGAGTAGCCTCCGGGGAAGAAGAACTAATCTCCTCCTGTCAAAATCATCTGCTGTTTCCAGATACGTCTCATTTTTTGATGATTAATGTCTGAGTGAATCCCCTCGGCATTACTGTTCGTGACATACAGGTTGACCCAGGAAAAGTGGTAGAAGAAAATATACTTCTATCTTCGATTTCTGTTGATGTTTCTCGACCGCTTCAGTCGGTCAGTAGAAGAGAATGCACGCTAGCACATAATTTTACGATAAAATTCAGGAGAAAGAAGAACCTTGCAAATAATCACGAGCTCCAATTTCTTCCTCTCGATTGCAGATTGTAAGAAATCATACAGGGTGGTGGAAGAGGAAAGATCAGAAGAGAAGCAGGAAGAGGAGGACGAGCTGGTGGACGGAAATGGAGATGTCGAAGGACGAAAAAGAGACAGAGAAGAGGAAGAGGAAGAGGAGGAGGATGAAGAAAGAAGGGCACTGCGAATTCTGGGGAAACTGTTCCCCGAAAAAACGAGATACCACTTGAGGTCTCTATATGAAGAGAGTGAAAAAGATGCCCTGAGGACGATAGAAAGACTCCTTGATGCTAGGATCCCCTTTCGTCCCTTTCCCCCAACCCCTTTTTGGCCATTCAGCATCGGATGGGCTGGACAGCTCCAACCGCCTCTTTGAACCCTTCTCATCATATAACGATATCTAACAGTAATAGTGCAGCTATCTCCATCGTAAATAAACCAACCACGTCTCCCGCTTCCTTCTCATTCTTCGAAAGGCTTTGTGGAATTTTCGATACTCTGAAACTGCACCTTACACTGAAGATTTACGGTTGGCCTGTGAGACTTTAGGATGTTATTAGAATGATCTTCCTATCAGAAACTCCACTACAGCTGATTAACCTTCTAGAATGTGTATGTTTTCAAGAAATTTACTTGCATCGTATCTAAACTATGGTTTTAATGGCAGTAGGAACTACAACTGAACCTTTTCTTCCATGAAATAGGAATCTGACAGGATCTTTCTTCTCAATTTGACCATTGCCTTTTTAAAAGGGATTTCTAAATTTCTTGAGGAATCTAACCTCTGAGGGAAACACCTGAGTCTCCTGAATCCCAGCAGCCTTCCTCTCATGAAGGCACGACAGACTCGTACCAACTGACAGTCAGCATCCTCCAGGAACGGTGTTACCCTGTAATGCAATGATCAAACAGCACCTCAGTGTTCCTCACTTCATACTCCAAGAACAGATGTCTTCAAGCTTTGATGAAACCTATGGAAAAGGATGCGGCCATGGCAAGGGTATCAGAACCACTTCTCTGATTTACCCATAACTTTTCCTCTGCCGGGGGAAAGGGAGGGGGAGGGGGAGGGGGGAGTGGCGGATGCATTTAGATCAGAGTTGGGGGGAGGGGGGGCCTAGAACCAAACTTGAGGGGGCTGAAGCCCCCCCTCCCCCTCGCCCCTCGCTACGCCACTGGTTCGCACCCTCTAAACTATATTTTTTACACCCAGTTGTATTTTCAGGCCAGTTTGTCTTTAACTCATACATGCATATAATTATATGTACATTTTTGGGACCGTCCACTCTAACTTAGGGCGTATTTCTTTGCTGTCACCAGCAGCTCTCCAGAAGACAGGACGCATGCGCATTTGTATCAGGAGAGTAGCTAGGAAAGAAACACGCATGCGTACTATCTTCTGAATCGCTGCTGCAGAGAGCAAAGAAATACGCCCTTAATAGGGTCGAGGTAGAAGCAGGCCCAGGAGCGTCCTTGAACGCCATCTATCCTAGAATACGGACTAGAGATGCGTTTGTTGGTCTCGTATCCATATCGCATCTCACTTGGGAACCAGAGTCCGAGGAGTGCACTTCAACTTTTCCAACCGTTCTGGCCTCCCCTGAGATGTAGGGCGTATTACACAGGATTTACCGCCAGAAGTATGACTTGGGATTGGGAAAGTTTCATTCCAGCCACAGTACATCCAGAGTCGTACCCAACCTAATTGTTTCAAAGCTCCTTCCTAAACTGGAGCAATAAAGAAAGGCGCCATAAAAAAAAACGAGTATTACCTTCACCTCGAAGCCACCGATATTGATAATCTCCAGGGCCAGTCTGCGCATACAAAGCCTGTCCTTATACGAGGAGTGAAAACAATTTTGTCACTCCATTGATCAAATAAAACACATATCGCTCAAACAATTGCTTCATTGTTGGAGTAATCCAACACTTTAATTGAAAGAGGCCGAAAGTTGTGCTGGCTGTCACCCCGAAGGCCTACGACGCTATGCCATTCTAGACCAGCGGTTCCCCGACTTCTTTGAATCGCAACCCACTTGCTGACGTACAGAAAATTTCGCGACCCACCGGGGTCCAGAAGGAGGTTTTACAAAGTAGTTATGACGTGAAGAAAACTGATCAACCGTTTCTGCAGGCATGTTTTATCCTGCGCGGATGCGGATGTTGTGATTTTTTATACTGGGAAAATGTACGCGACCCACCTTGATGCCTCTCGCGACCCACAGTTTGGGAACCGCTGTTCCAGACCATAGGCCAGGCCATCCACAGCCTTAAGCGTCAGGTTAACGAGACTGCCATTCTTGGCCATAAAAACTGAAAGCTGCCGAAAGCGGTGGTGAATGGTTTTCACTCATCCGCGACCTAATACGCAAGAACTACTAGGCTATGCCATAGGCTAGGGCATAACATTTGTTTAATGTTTGAGTTGAACCGAACTGCTTCATATCTTCATGTAAACATTTTCAAATTTACGCCAAATAGACGGCCAGCGTAGCAGCTGGAGGCTGCTAGTCTCCTTTAAATTGGATGCAAATTTCCCAGCGATTCACTATATTTTTCAGTTCCTCATAGAACTTATCTTTCTGGATGCATTTCAATGCCATGGCGTGATGGGTCGTTGGTGAAGATGAGGCTCTGAATGAGGAAGTTGCAAATACTTTTCGCCTATAATCCTGCCGACTCGTCACGCGTTTTCACTGCCTCACCCATTTTGCAACGCTTATAATTTCCGCTCTGTTATGAGGTTCGTCCGCATCTACAGCTAGCTAACCACTAGGTGATTATCGGTGCTCAGTTCAGTTCGACTAAGATCACATGGGGAATACTTGTGGATAGCTTAATGCTGACAACGGTCAAGCTATTGTTAGCACAGACTCTCAAAACCGATTGATCCCACCACTTCATGTTGCTTCATCGTATCAATTCACCCAACCCATTTCATTCCAACTTCAGCAATATGAGATTGCCATTCAGAATCCCTTGTAGGGCTCCATCTTTGGGGCCCGAGGGCAAGAATGAAAATGATGAAAATTTGGAAAGCAGCATAACCTAAATCCATTCATTTTCATCAAAGATGCCATAATTGGAAAAAGGTAGAAGTAATTGCTTATCAAATAGAGTATTTATTCATTATTCAATGCTACCAGTACATGTCATGTATCAACACACGAGCTGAGGCTTGCAGTCCAATTCACTACCATTGCACATCACTCTGGGATGGAAAGGATTCATCAAATGTTTTATTCTGCATCTATCTTCTTCGGCATTTTAGGCGCGAGCACCAGATGGAAGGCATCCAGAGCGTTTCCCTGGAAGCAAGAGAAAGGATTCTGAACATTTACTAATATTTAGGAAGCAATTCATGGAAAGGCAAATATGTTTGTAGAAGGCTAAGAAGCAATTCATGCAGCAAATTTGAATCAGATGAAGGAGGAATTTGTTGATAGAATAACAAGTACAATAAAAGAAAGTCAAATGTAACAGGTCGAGCTACAATATTTAGATCCTCAAACACCTGCCTATTGTATAACTTTCCACCAAAACTCAGGTTTATAAAATTTGCTTACCCAATCCAATAGAATTAATGAGTAGTAGGAACTTCTTTGGTCTTAATAATAAAAATAAAATCTGAATGCATCTTAATATACATTTTCTAAAGGGCAAAACATGAGAATGCATAAAATCCAAGTATTCCTGAATCATTTAGTTTCAAAACTACAAATAACCTGGATGACTTGTTTTCCTGTTAAATTGGCATCTAATGTTTTTCTTCTGACTTCTGTTTGATGCAAGCCTATCAAAAATAAAATATGCCTGCATATAAATATAACATCAAGGTATTAGAGAATCAGAACCAAAACTCATTCTGTGACTTGAGCATAACTGAATATTGCAAGCCTGAATTCAAGGCTTTCTTACTCTCTTGGTAAGAGACAAATCTCAATTCCAGTTTAAAAAAATGAACAAGGATTAGGATTCAGGTCTAACTTATCTTTAGCACAAAAGTCTCAAATCTCAAGAGTAAATGGCCTGATTTGGTTTGAGCTATTTCAAGGCTTGAAAGGGTAACAATTCAAAAGATTCAACAGCAGCTGACACTAACAGCGGTAAGAGTTCCAACCAGGGCAAGGATGCCAACAATAAGATGCATAGTGTATCGACGATTGTTGGTTGCGTGATGTTCTTGCCATGACCCTTCTGGAACAGGAAGTTCATCCATTGTTGCCTTCTTGAAATCAGCAGGAACATATGCTGCTCTGGAGGCAGAGAAGGCAACTGGAGGGAAAAAAAAAAGGTTCATGAAATTCTGAAGGGAAAGCCAAAACAGAAAATCTATTATATCAGGCACAACTGAGGTTAGCAACAGGCATGTCATGCCAAACTTTTGCCTGGGTGTTTTTTTTTTTTTTCCATTCTAGAGAAAACATTTTTTTTCCTAGCTTGGCCCCCAAGATGAAATTGATGCAATAGGGTGTATGTGAGACTTATTACATGCCAGAAAAATTCCAAGTCCACTTACAAGAACGTGTCAGATGCCTTGAAGTGAAGTATGACAATTTCATCAAGGAGTTCATCTTGAACTGATTTAGGGCAGCAGCCAGGCTATTTAGGCCTATGAATAGGCTAAGCTGCCTTTTGTTTCTCTTGCTTCTGGTTTATGAACTATAAGAAATAAAGCATATCCAGTGATGATGGAAGCATTTAAATAGGTCTACAGCCTACACATCTTTGGTATTAAATGAATGTAAAATACCTTCATTTATAAAGCTTCAAAGAAGCAGGGGATAGTGAGAGAATAGCTGTGATATTGAAAACCTGAAAATGGGAACTTTATGTGTCGCATGTTACAATAATTTTACATGTTTTTGCTCAACACACAATTGATAAATCTTGGTAACTAGCATTAATAATTGAAATATCAATTGCAAAATTTTAATCCCTCAAGTGAAAAAAAGAGTAGGGATGGGGGGGATGTGTCAAGAAGTGACATCTCTCAAAGTCTACTTTCTCCTGTTGGTGATTTAATGGAAGAGTGTGGTTTGGCAACAAATACCAAGTTAGAGCATAATTTATCTCTTTCATGCCTTAGTGTGTACCATTTCAACATATCTGTCTCCCCTTTCAAAAGTGCTCTCAAAAGGAGTAGTAAATTTTAATAAATTCCTTGACATTTTGTAGTTTGACTAATCACAACAATACTGATATCATCCAACTCCCCTCTTCTCTCAAGGACCTCAGCCTATTGGCCATCCCTTTCTGCAGGTAAAAGTATTTATACATGCAACTCAGATACTAAACGTCATTGGGATAGGATAAATTTCACCTAATTCATCACTAAAAATTATGAACTTATCTTCACGGTTACAAGGATACAATGTGGTATGAAAGATGAATGGGGTTTTTATAGGAATATGTTTAACAAGTTGTCTTTAACACGTTGGCGACAATGCGTCCCGATGCCAGGATGCAGATTTTTTTTCAATGAATACCCTCTGGAACTGTTGAGAACGTTCCAGAAGATGATGATTTCGTAATTACTGATAAAAATTCCAAAAAATTCAACATTTTAAAAAAACTCGGCAAAAAAATGGTTTTCTGGGACCATGCGTCCTGATGGCAGGATGCATTTTTTGACAAAAAAAATGCGCATGGTCCCACACGGCGGACAAGCAAAAATAGGCTGGTCGTCAACGTGTTAATGAGTGAAGAATAAGAGAGGTCAGATGCATAGAATTCCAGTACCTTCTCAACTTGACTTGGATATTTTCAACCTGATTTTCCTAAGTGAGTATCAGGAATCATTGCAGGATTGCCTTCTCTATAGCTGCAATTGTCATGGTCTTATATTGTGTCTGATGTGTATCCCCATTTATTTAATTACTCTTGCATTGTTCTCCTTTCCTGTTTTCTCCCATGTTTCTCCTCATCTATTAAGAGACCTTTTTCCTTACCTGTCTTTTATTGACTCTGCAGCTTCTTTTCAGCTGTGAGTAGTCAATTTTCGTAACCAAACAACCAGAAATAAGGATGGTTGGCTACATGCCAATTGCATTCCATTACAAGAGCCATGCTAAATCAGAAATGAATGGCATATGATATTAAGTTTACAACAGGCTGTTTTCATCAATGGTTAATTCCCTCAGATAAATCAAACAAAACAGTAATGTAATTTTAATTCCTGCATAGGCCTGGGCCTAGGGTATTGAGGAACTCTCACTTGCTCAAGTGCTAGTGCTACTTTATTACGAAGTCAAATATTGAGTTCATTCCATAAGCTTTCCTGATGACAATGGCAATGTCTGTTCCATTCTGATGGTGACATCACCACCTATGGAGGTAGACCTAGGATAAGGTTCTTGTGTGAGGCGATGATGTTGTGTTCAATCACTGGAACAAGGTTCTCAAGGAGTCAAAGCACTTGAATGCTCAACTTCTTGAAAAGAAGCAATTCAGAAAGAGATCAAAGGAACACTGGGACAACCAAAAATGACCTTCCATGGCATCATGCACCCCACAAAAAACAAAAGCCAGACTTCAAGGCTGATGAAATTGACAAATACTTCCTCTGTTTTGAAAATGCTGACAAACAGCTGACCAAGACCTACTCTTCCTGAGGAAAATGACACTTCACTTTTTTCAGTCTGATGTTATAAAGGTTCTGAAAAAACTCAAGAACAATCTATCAAGCGATCTGTATGAAGTATTATCATGGCTATTCAACTGGATTAGTGAACTTGCAACCCCCATGGCATAAATGTATAGCACCTGACATCTAGACCCATCCCACGTTCCATGAAAAATAATTAATATCTCTCCAATCCCCAAGAAAGGACCAATTATGGCACATAATGACCTTCAGCCAATTGGCAGCAACTGCTCAATTCTCAAAGGCTTCAAAAATTACACCCTCACAAATCTAAAAGCTGTAACAACCCTATGCTTTAATCAATGGCAACTTCCTCACTAATATCAATATAATGCTACTAAAACAAACATAAATTATAAGAGACAAAATTATTGTTAATGTGAAAAGTGATGACTTGCACTCACCATTATCTAAATACTGTAGTTTCTTCTGTACCAATGAGGTCAGAACCTGACAATTTGTATGCCCAAAAGAGAGAACCACCAAATCTAACAGTCTGTTATAAGGTTTTTTTTTTGCAGTCTCTCATAGCAGGATAGACTGAAACAAGGCTTCTAAATGGTGCCGGCAACTGAAGTGGTCTTTGCCAAGCTTGTTTTTTTTTTATGGTAGGCTAGATACAAGAGGATAAGTAGTTTACACTCATGTGGTAGGAGAAATGGGACCAATTGCCTATAATAGTATCTCTCTATTTATTTTACAGCCATATTAGATGAGCAGATGTTCTCCAAGACAGAATGAAGGGTAACCCATGATTGCTTCATGAACCAGTCCAACCAGTCTACCTTTTGAACCCAAGTTTCAGCCTATACTCTTGGTGTTTGTAGATTGCTTGCTGCCTTTTGCAGAACTGACTTTCTGAACATGTTAACCACCAAGAGGTACTACCCTGATCTTACCTGTGGCCCCATGTGACACACCAGCATGTCGGATGGTGGTTAATGTGTTAAAGGGAAACATGGATTAAAACAATGTTTAAAATCTGAAGAGGAAAAGACAGAGCAAGCTGGTTACTTTTGAGTTTCACTCCATCCTCCACTTTTGGGAACCTTAAATATTCACATATACTGCAACTGGTGTTGCAGTTATACCAAAGGGAAAGTGTATCATATGCAAAGCAAGAGTCTTGGTATGTTTGGGGCAAATACCTAGGACTAATATGACCTAGAAGTGCCAGTTCACCAGTCATTAAGGGGCAGTCAATAAAAAAATCCATGAGCCTATAAAAGAAATGTGATATATGATATCTAAGTTGTGACTGCATTCTCTTTTGAAATAATTATACTCTAGTTCACAACACTTCTCCAATTGACTTATCAGTCAATAAAACCAATATGCAGACTCACTTCAAGCCCTTTCGTGACTTGACTGGAGCTGAATCAGTCCCTTTGATACGATAACTGGTTTGCCTATTTAATTCTCTTTAGAAAGGAAACGCAACACTATTTTATCTCTCTCATCAGGATGGAAAGTTTTAAATACAATAATGGATTGGGAAAATAAACAAGTCCATAAATCAATGAACAATAAAAGGTAGAAAGATGGAAAAGGGACTGTAATATCCTATGAAACATTTTGGGCCATGAGCTCATGTATGTTGGGACTGAGAGTTTCCCAATTGTCAAGGTGTCACAGTCACTTATTTCTTTTTAATAAGTCAATGTAGTCATAGCATGAGAAAGCATTAGAAGCAGATGCCTAAATTCATAGTGATTTGACTTAGGGAATATTGAGGGAATAAAAGTTTTAACCCTTTGAGGAGTGGGTTTTTTCAAGATTCCACATGGTGAATATATGGAGGGCAGGAGAGCATCAGCCCATAAATATACAGGCATACTCCCCATAGGGTTAATGAGGGCTGTTGAATATCTTCATAACTGATAATTTTTTTTAACCATCGAACACAACAAATTTAGGAATACTTTCAATAAGTACACCAGCTATGTGAGTATTGTTGCTTCAATGAGTTAAGCACACACATTATAATTCCTATACTTTGCTTCTCAATCTGCAAATGCAGATATGTATAAAGAATATGGATATGCACTACTCATGAAATTCTGTACTTGTATAGCCTGTAACCCCAACAATTAAATTTTAAATTTATGACCATGTTTCTTGACTTTCTCAGCTAAAATCTACATCAATGCAATTTAGTGAAGAGCTTGCAATTGATATACTTTACATCCCATTCAGATGGTGGTCCACTTCATAAGTCTTTCCATCATGTTCTCTATTGCCTAGCTCCATCCAGAGGATAAGTTCTTACTAGGTGCATGTAATCTTTCCAAATTGACTTCACCCACTCCCCTAAAAACTCTGTGGTGGGGTGTTGTTTTCACTGAATCCAAACAATGACTTACTTAGGAAAGAAGTGAGAAATGGAGACCAAGGGAGTCACATTCCTCTTATTTTTGGGCTGAAAGAGTGAGAAAGTAAATTTATTTTGGAGAATTATGAATCAATTGGGTTTAGAAAAAAATCCTGGCCTTTGGCTGTGACCCTTTTCTAACCCCAAATGAAATAAACAACTGAGGAACTACATATTATATTAATCAAATGATTCAAATCACTTTACTCATGGATACATAAACCAAAAAATGAATGCATGAATTCATCATTAAGCTGGAGATTTTCAACATTAAACAGGAAGTGCACTTCATTCCTACATCTCAATGTCATCAGTCCAAATAGGTGGAATATAACCCAACCATTAACATACTCCTGACAAGAGTCCTACACCATATTCTGTACGAAAACCTAGTTCTGGAACATAATTTTCCTGGAGGCACAATACAACTGAAACTGTTTTAAATTTGTTATTAGGGAGTATTAAGACTTCAAGCTCATGCTTCCTCTCTTGCTCAAAATCTCATAGGAAATGAGGACAGTGGCATCTTTGATACAAGAAAATTACAGTGATATGGGCTCATTCACCAAGGAACAAGTTGAGCAGCAGCAGATTTCTTATGCCTAAGTGTTCAAGAAATGCTTTACAAGTCTGAAGTATTTGAGTTCAGTGGTTTCCCACTGCCTAAAGAGGCACTAGAGATTGTAAATGGGTCAAGTGCATTAACACGTTGACGACCAGCCTATTTTTGCTTGTCCAAGATGCCGTCTCTATCATGTTTTCCCCCAATGACGTCATGAAAGTGTTGCCATTGATGGAATCACATATCCTTTCGAGTGAGACATCAAGTTGGACTCAAATTAAAGGATTTTTAAAGCCTGCAAGCAAGAAGTGACGGATAACCCAAATTAAAGTTCAAATTTTTTTATTGTGGTACATTCTAAACAATTGACAGCGGTAGCGAGCCCAGAATCACAATTATTGTAAACAGGATCCTCTGCTTTTTTTTTTTTTTTAACAAGTTAAGAAGTTGAACTTCAAAACGTAGCAGCTATCTGCACTTGTCTCTGTTTTTTTTTTTTAAGCAATAGTCACAGGCCATGAGGGACTCAGTAGAAAGGAAATTAAAAGATGATATGGAAACTCAACTGCTTTGGCATACCCACGCTGTATGTAGACATCGGATCGGACGCACGCATAGGAAACGCGGGCGCGCGCTCTGCTATTGGTGTTCATCCTTGACTCCATGCGTGACGTCATTGGTAATCAATATGGCGTTGTGCACGTCTTCATATCCCCGTTGGAAAGAGAAACGCTCAAGTTTTAGGTTGACCCTGGCATAGAAGTGGTGTTATTTCTCCACCTCAGTACTCATTTCTTTAGTCCATTCTTGCTTACTAAGCCTAAGTGGTATTGGTTTATTGGAACTGGAAATTTATTTCTAAAGATGGGGATAGTAGGCTACATGTGAAAGAATTTACATGAAGTTTCGTTCAGAAACGGGATCTTGCTTATGTCAGGGCACCGAATTTTAGTGGCTTGCATTTCTTAAGCCTCGACTGGTAGTAGATGAATTAAAATACTACCATGGGAATTGGGTGAAAAGGGACTTATTGGTTCTCCTACTAGATGAAGAAATACAATTTTATTTTGGTTTTTCATATCAACTCAAATCAGGAATAAGGTACTGAGGGGACCCTTCCGGTGGAATGTGGGTGGAAATGAAATGTTGACCAAAGGAAGAGATAAGGTAAGTCTCATAGCTGGTGAATAAAAAGGTAGACTTTTGTCAACAATGAGCTACAAGAGATATTTATCCAAAGGTAGCTGGACCTCTGAAACAAAGTACCAACCTGAGAGAAGGTATCTTTCCAATGGAGAGAAACAGCTCTTTTTTTGTTAGAGAAGTCACCTGCTTTGCATGGCGAGGAATTGCCCTGATGAAATATATGAGGGATGATTGACTTCAGAATCACACGCCTTGACTTGTTACTTTCTGATCATCCCTTATATATTGTATATTTGTACTGATTTCAGATTTAATTTATACCCCCCTCCCCCTGTAGGACCATACCCATTGCATGCAGGTAGTGACATTTTCAATGTGCATAGTTTCGCAGATCATCTGATGAAGCAGATACTCTAGGATTGTGCTTTTCCCCTTTTGCTCTACCAAGGGAGTAAAATTTCAATTTGAACATAGTGTAAGAAGCTATGCCAGCTGTTCAAGTAAGCTTCTCTCAGCCTGAGTGGACCTTTTAAAATCTAATCAAGAATATGGGTTGAAATGTTAATGGTTTGTTAAAAAAGGATGAGAGCTTTGCTAACATGGCAAACAAGAAGTCTGACTTTCATCCATTTGTGAGGAAACATTGATGTTAGGAAATGAAGCAATAGTCATCTTCCATCATCCATCCTCAATTGTGAATCCAGCAATAAACAGTTTTATCACAAGAAGCTCTCAAATGCACTGCTAATGTTTTAGACTTTGAAATTTATTCAACAGAAAAATATAATGCAGCAATATACATTCATATGAAGATGATGAATGTATGACCCGCTGGCGGGTCGTACATTCTCTCTTCTCCTGGGTCAGCTGCTGTGAACCCCACTTTTGGGAATGAGGTGATAACCATTGGTAAAATTTGGACATTACAGTTTGGTCCTGAAGCAAAATGCCAGACTTCTTAGTAGGAATCCCCTATCCTTGCCATATCTGAAGAAGTACAGTATTTGGCTAAGTCATACTCATTGATTTTAGAGAAGCATGTCATTTACCATGAATATGTTCATGGGGGTCAGGCTGTTAACAGACAGCTCTATAAGGATGTGTGAAGCACCTGATGTAACCAAACATTCCATTACCCTGATGACCATATAACTTACTATTTCTTCATCTAAAAAACACACTGAAGAAACATTGCCTGCTAGCTTGAATTAAATTGAATTAGTCATTATTGCATAACTCTTGGAGCATGCAAAGGAAGGATTGTATCTATGCTTCCTGCTCTCACAACACCATTGACAAAAGTATATTGATATTTTGGAGACTAGTCTGAAGGTGATAGAAGTTTAGAAAAAAATTTGACTCTCTTCTAGTACTTTCAAAGCTGATGACTGGGTTCTCTTGCACACATTCAAACACAGGATTTTCTCAAAAAGGTATGTATATCATATGAATTTGAGCAGTTATCACATATTTGTTTTACATGTTAAACTATGGATGCTTATACAATCCACAAATATCACCAATTAGCTGACTTTAAATGTGAACATTCTCTATGAGATCATCAGTTTAACACAATTCTCTTCAACCATATTCCAACTATCTTTACATTTTTTCCAAACATTTGTTACCTAATGTAGTTATGCCACATGATTCCAACCATCTTTATGCTCAGCACCAATATGGTTGGAATCATGTGGCATAACTCAATTCAATTGCTCATAAAAGATTGACTTAAAAGATAGCATATTAGGACTTGAAAAACGCTGCTAGAGGAGTTGTTTTAAATCCAAAGCTTTTCTGCTAACAAAATATTGTGTGTTTTAGCTTTCATATTTATTCTTGGCAACTAGAAGTTAATGCATGAAAAATTTGCTTTTCTATTTTCAAAGGCAAGGAACATATTGAATGTTTGCAACTCAATGTGCCTGATAGAATATTGCAGATTATAGATTAAGACAATATTCTTAGCTATTATTTGATGACGATGTCTGTAGTTTTTTTTTAATATACTGTAGGCAATGTTGTAAATGCATGTGATTCAAAATTAACTCCTTTGGCTATGGTGTTGGTATGGTGCCAGACTCAGTTTATTGAATTGGATGTGGGAAGGAAAATAGCAGTCAGAGTTACTAACAGTAGCAATGAAAAAGGTGATTTTATTTATGATGGTATTGAAGTTTGACAAAGAAGTTGCTTGTTAGAATTGGTATCTATATTATTTCTATCTGTAACTACTCCTGCTTTCCTGTTGAGGTTTCTCTTCTGCAACTTATGACAGGGAATTCATTTATCTTTCATCATTTCAGAGCTTCATGCTTTTAGTTTGGTACTTGAGAAGGATATTGCTGTCAATGTGGTTGAACCCTGTTGCTGACATCTTGGATCAGCAAGAGGGGAAAAAACTGCAGCATCCAAGTTAGAGCAATATTGCTAAAGCCCTCTCTTGTGGGTTGCAGTGTATAAAGAATTGGGTCAGGGAATCCCAGATTGCTAGCAAAAAACTATCTAGTGTGAAGTGGGCTTTAGTCTTGAGATCAACCTAACTTTCAGTATGAAATTACCAAAAACTGAAACATATCTGAAACTACAATCTCTAAAGTCTCCATTAAAATTCTGATAAATATTTAGTGAGTTCATGAGCTGACTTAATTCATTAAATTAAGTCAATGTTTTTAGTGGAAGGTTGTTTTAGAAGGGTGTTCAAAGGTAAACTGCTTATCTGCATGACATCAGAAGCTTGTGAGCTTTTTTCAGATAGCCAGAACTAGACTATTTAGTCTAAGTATAGAAAGTATGTCTATGGTGTGGATATGTATTAATGAACAACTTATCCTCCAACAGATGAGTCTAAATGGCTTGGTGCAGAATGTGTAGAACCTCACTTAATGTAACAACAAAGCAATTTCAGTATAGGTTGCCTGCTATGATGGAGATTTGTGCTGTTTAATGCACCTTGAAATTCACTGAAAGAAAAAGCTGTGTTTGAGGGTAGCAGGAAGATGGCTCAAGAGATTTCTGTTGAAGAAACAGAGATGCATGGCCATATTGTTCCTCAAGTTGCTGGGGAAGAAGACATAATATCGCATATGGGGATTGATGTTGGAGCCATGACAACAGTTGATTGTCCAGATGATGTTGTTTCTTCTGTGTTGGATCCTTCAGGATCTGGAACATCAGCAATTGCTCATGAATATCCTTATCTCCCTGGGATAACACTTCATCAGACAAATGGACATGGAAAGAATTCATTGTGAGTTGTTTTACAAAGTCTTGTGTTTAGCCCAGCTAATCCATTTTCTTTTTAGGCCTAATTGAGAAAATCCAGGTGTATTTCATTGAAACTCTGTTTTGTAGTTGGGATTTCTTGGAAGACCACCGCTATGCAAAGCAGCCTCCTCCCTCTCCTCCTCTCTTCATGAAAGAGTACTTGAAACGAGAGATGAGAGAAAATCGAATGCGCATAGAGGAGGCAGAAGCTGCTGCAGCTGCTGCTGCATCTGCATCATCATCAATGCTTAATGCAAGGAAACCAGTGCCCATATCAGAGAAAGAACGGACTGCCACCCATCTAGTAGAGAAAAAAGAGAAGCTCGCCAAGAAACAACAGCCATCTTCATCCTCAGCATCAGGTTCTACTGCCAAAAAGAAAGGGAGGAGCACAAATACAGGAGATAAGAGGATTGCTTCCCCAATGCATGAACCACGAGCATCTTCATCCGAGTCTAGTGATCTGATTAGTGGAACCCTGACATCAGCATCACCACCCCTTCTACAACCACCACCAACAAAGAAGTGAGACATGCCCATAATTCTTTCAGATTAATTTCATCTTTGAGGCTATACTTCTTGGTACTGGTATTACATTGCCCTTCTTTCATCTTTTTTTTTTTATAGAGAAGCAAGAAAACCTGGAAAGGGTTTTTTGAAGGTCAAGATGGCTTTTGGAAACTCTGGTGGAAAAGGAGGTGCAAGTAGCAGTGGGAATAAGAAACTGGGGAAGAAGGTTGCTTCTGGGAAGAAGTTGAATAACAAAGGTACAAAGTCACCCTCTGCTAGTACTTCTGGAGTCAGATCCAAAGCTGGTACTGGGAGAAATGGCTTTGGTGATACAGCTGATGATCAAGGCTTCATCTTCTATGGGATTGGGAAGCGAAAGGTCCGCAGGAGAGACCGATCAGGAGATAATATGGTATGTTCCCATTTCATTTTGGAAAAATATTTTTCATGCACTCAATTGTACTTGATGATTTTCAGATGTCACTTTTAAGAAAGTATAGAACTGAAGCAACATTTGGTAGGGTGGGGTTGAAGTTAGTGGCAGTATGTGATTGTTTTTGTAGATGAAGCACTGTACTCTGTAGGTACTGTACACTGTAAGTAAATGGGTATCCCACTGCCTACTGCCATCTTCCTTTCAGGTAGAAAACTTATCATTTTTCACTTTTCCTTTCCTTCTTTCCTAGCTTGTGAGCAAAATTAACTACATAGCATCTCCCATCATGCTCTATGTAAAGCTTCAAACTAAGTTCTTATTTTCACTCCCCATACCAATTAAGGTACAGTACAGTAATAAAGTATCCCAGTGTTGGAAACAGAAGGGAAAAATTATAGTGGATGCAAATTGTGTAATTAAAATGCTTACGCTGATAGCCTGACCCCACAATCACTGAAGACAAGTAAGATTGGGAACTGGGTAAGAGGGAAACAGAAGTTGCAGAATATATATTTCTATCAGAAGCATCATGTTGGATAGGTTGAGGACAAAAGAACTGATGAAATGGGCTTTCAATGAGAACTCTATGGCATGGAGCCTGTCCCTTGAGGCCTGAGGAGTCAAGACTCTGGGAAGAACAAGTGAATGGATGGGATGGTTGTGAAATCCTGCCCTTTCACTTGCCTCCCATATGTATACATGAGTGACAATGGTGATTCATATGGTTGGAGACAGTCAGGGTGGCTGGTATTACTTGGAATAGGATATGCATTATAGATTTTAAATCATGATGTTTTCACTGATTAACTACTGTGCATATAAGATTGCTGACCAATGCTGCTTGGGCTAAAGATAATCATTCATGAGAAGCTTCAAACCTGTGTTTTTGGCCACCAGTTCAATGCAGTTTTTCCAAATGTGTTTGGTAGTTACCTGCTTGAGTGCATGTCAATGAGAACTCATGCACACAGCAGCAAGTGCAAGGCTTCTACAGTGGAAGGGGAATAGGAGGTTGAAAGAGAATCATGCTATATCATGACCAGGCACCTTTGTTTCTTCAGAATTGATTAATGATATGAATGTTGCAACATGGTGACAACTTTCATAATTTTTTCAGGGGACCAAAAGTTGACTTTGGTATAATCTTTGGTAAAATATAGCCAAGATTTCACTACAACCAATAAGAAAGGCATAAATGCATGCATATTGTATGCATTAGGCCAGGGGCAGACATTTTTTTTGTCACTACAACTGAGGTCTTATGGTAACAGAGTTAATTGTATATACACAATTAACTCTGTTACCCATATAGCTTCCTATTTATTCCTTAGCCCTTTCTACTTAGTTGTCTCCCAATGATAGCTATGGGGAATAATCTAAAACATAGGAGTGGATGCTTGAGGTTTTTTGCTTTCCCTACTTGTCTGGGTTTATTGAAATGGGAAAGTTACAACTATGTAGCACACTTGCATGTTCCCTGCCATCCTGTCGTGATGTCAGTGCAGTATCATTTTTTTTA
This sequence comes from Darwinula stevensoni, assembly GCA_905338385.1. NCBI lineage: Eukaryota > Metazoa > Arthropoda > Ostracoda > Podocopida > Darwinulidae > Darwinula > Darwinula stevensoni. The sequence continues at coordinate 85,354 of CAJPEV010000359.1, read as the reverse complement.
TAGTCTATTTATCTGGTATCACCCATGAAAAAGAAGGAAATTATTATAATAAAAAAAAAGGTCTGATCTGTATCTAACCTGTCTTGACTGATGAGAGTCACTGCATAAGGTGGAGCACATCTTTAATTGACATATTCATTTATTAATACTTTCAAAATGCTTTAAGCCAGGGGTGTCAAACTCAAATCGGTCGGCGGGCCGCACCCATACTTTTTCACCGAAATTTGTGCTATCAGTCAATCTAAGCAGAAATTTCAAGAACAGGCGGCGGGCCGGATGAACCACCTCCGCGGGCCATATGTTTGACACCCCTGCTTTAAGCCTAGACACGATGAATGGTCTCAATATGTGTTCCCTGAGAGCCAATCCCCCTAAGTTCTTGCAATCTTTGGCCCTGCCATCATGTTTTCCTGCATATTTCTACAAAAAAAAAGGCAATGCCACTCCCTCCCTTCATAGATTTCCTGATTGCATTGATCTGAGATGAACTCTGAAAGCATACTTTTTTTGTGTTATGTTATTTATGGATAAGGAAAGTGAGCTATAGAGTTCTGAGTCCCACTTATTCATTACAGAAGAGAGGTGAACATCTGAGTGATGGAGATGTGAAGAAAGAGACTGGAGAGGATGTGAAAGACAAGAAGGAAGAAGGAAGAGAAAAGGAAGATATAGAAGGGAACAAGAAGGAAGACAAAAAAGAGGTGGAGAGTAGAGCAAAGAAAGAAGGCAGCCCAAAAAGAATGAGCCATAGACGACTTGAGAAGGGAAAGGAGAATCATGTTGAAGAGGAGGAGGAGACAAAACCTCAAACTCAGGTGATAATGAAGAAAAAAAAGGAAACAGTAGGAGGAAAACTAGATTCCCTGGCCAACAGTGTGAGTGAGCCCAAAAAGAAGGGAATGGGAGGAAAAAGCAAGACTTCTCAGGGTGAAGATAAATACTTCAACAAAAGCTTTGGCCTGATCTCCCCAGAGAATATAGTTGCCACCAAGAGGCGAGGGAGTGTGGACAATGCAGTTGAGCCTGCAAAGACGCTGCCTGTGCCGATCCCAAAGAAGCCCAGGTTAAGACTTCAAAAGCGGTGAGAGTGAGAGAAGGAAAGTGACTGCAGTGAAGAAAGCCAGCAAAATGAATTGTGTTTCCATGAAAGGACATTTCTCTCTCATTCGACAGTACAAAGTCCCTTAGGCATGTGGTGGATATGTCTAGGATTAAAAAGAGAAGGGGATAGGCACACATGTCTGAGTCTGAGTGTGGCAAGTCTCTAGTACAAAAGAATCTCTGAGAGATTTATTTTCTATCATTCATACCTGCAGAGATAACTCCTGGTTTCCATGTGAAATAGAGACTGAAAGGCTGTTACCATCAGCAAAATACATCCAGGTCCAGGAATGGAGGGTTGGGAAATAAAGTGGCACATAAGGACAGGTGTTGTTAGTGTAGTGTAGAAATGGAAGGTATGGAAGAGTTTGGGGGGTTCAGTGCCAAATGAGATATCCACACAGAGATGGACCTGCAGGGCAGAACTAAAGGGGAGAATAAATCCCGAGTCTTGTACAAGTCTCTTGTATAAAGTTTGACAGTCCTCTTCTCTTACATCATGAATACTTGAATCACTGGTTGGATGATGTCTTTTTGTGTGATTGGTTCTCTTGAGTCATGTTTTCATTCTCAATAACTTGACAGCATTTCCCTTTTGCTTCTAGTCAACTGAAAGGGAAGGGACTCTGTTAACAGGATGGATCCAAATGAGGATTCCAATCAAATTGTCTTTTTCCCTCCCTCCTTCCCCACTTCAAAGACAGTTTCATTCTCATTCTGTAACAAAAACAGACATTCTTTATTGGGCTTCTTACATGTTTTGTATATAGAGGATGAGAAACTTCATTATTGTGTGTGAGCATTGGTGTCTTGACTCTTTCCTTTCTTGTTTTTATTCTGCCACGTATTACATGTTCATGTAAATGGTGTGTAGAAAGAAGTTTTTACAGTATGTTGGATTATGATTTTTCCATTAATAAAAAAAAATATCCTGTCACCTCACCTGTGTACTTTATAGGGTTAGAGGTGTAACCAGAAATAGAAATGATTTTCTTTCCTCCTACTTCGGGATCTGGATAAGATTTATTAGAGAAGTTGAAAATTACATGCACTTTCATAACATTGACTGCTTCCCTCATTGCAAGAAGCCATAGAAGCAGTGGTTCTCTACCAATTTTCACCCATGGGACCCTTTTCAGGTAATGACATTCACACCCTGTACAATCCCATGGAACACCAGAACCAATAATGCAGATAAAAATAAAAATTCTTAAGTCCAGGACTTATTCATAAAAAGACTTATTATGCACTATTACTATCTATGCAATCACTTTGCACTTTCTTGGGAGTGCTATCTTCCAAAATATGGCCTCAATTTACTGGGAACCATCCCTAGTAGCACTTAACATTGAAACAACATTGACTCAATGTTAATTCAACATTTGGACATTGAATCAATGTTGATTCAATGTTATATGCTACTAGGGATGGACTCTGGTGGCAAGACCTCATCACATTTTACGCAGTCTGGACGAGTCTTGCTACCAATTTGTGTGATCTAAGCCAAAGCTAGATAGCTTGCATCATATTTATGAAATTTGACTTTCCTCTCAACTTGCTTCTCAAATACTAAGCTTTTTGTCTGTTTTAAACCAGCGTGACATTTCCACCAAGTTTTCACTTGGACATGTAATGTATTTATCCATGCTGGAATACAATATAACTTGGAAAACACCAGAGAGAAATAGAAGCAATCTGGTTTTATAACTAGGGAACAGAATTCATGACAGAAAGACAACTATGTAACTTTAATACCATGAAACAGCACTAGTGACATGTAGCCTGTAGAAGTGTTCAGGTTAAAAGTTCAAGTTTAACAAAATTTACCAATAGAACCAAAAGCTTCATGAATTCTAATCTATACGATGCATGTGATTAGAGAGAGACAAGACTGCATGAATACACCTGATATGGTTCTCCATGAGTCAGGAACAGCAAAGACTAACTGAAAGAGGATTTTGAATGGTGATATCAGTCAACAGAGGACTGAATTTCTATTCCAGGTAAGCAGCTTTCCCTGAATCCTAGGGAAAAATGCATGGTTCTTGGGGAGTGTTGCCTTCTCATCCTATTTAGATGAGAATCCCATGGCACCCATAAGCCTACTGTAGCACACAGGTTGAGAACTGCTGATCTAGGACAAGGCTACCCAACATTTTCTAAGTGGGAGTCTCAGAGGGCACCCCCTGAGATCTTTGACAATCCCAATGGTATGCAATTCAGGAACACAATCACATTGAGCACCTTCCATGTGTAAATTTATGTACATGGGTTGTTCTGAAAGTACAGTGAAAGTTATATATATATGTCATAATGCCAGAAGCTGCCTTTTTATTCCCTTTTTTTCTATAGGATATTAGAAGTTTCAGGGAATATTTTCATTGCTTTTTGCCCAGCACAAGTACCTGAAATTTGTAAAAACATGAGCCCTCCCCCCCCCCCCTTTGAGGTGCAGTTGTGTTACTGTAATTTTCATGCAATTGTTTTTGGAGGTTCAAGCTCCAAGAAATGTGTCTCAATGTCATGAAAGGCTTGTTAAAGCCTTTGACAATGGAGCCACATCTAAAAAGTTTGCGTTGACTGGTTTTTGCAGTTCATCAGACTGATCTGGATGCTGTCTCCTGTGAAGGGCATCTGAAATAACTCATTTCTGCAAACGTAGAGAAAGTCAATTGTCATTTGAAGAAGACCTGACCTTACCCTTGAAGAGACTGTTGGCATTACAGTAGCTGCATTAAAAAAAAATTTAACCAACTTTTGAAAACTAGGAAAATAGTAGTCCACTGGGTCTGACAGCAAGAAACAAACGAGAGTGAGTTTCTGCAAAACGATGCTCCTAAAATTCTGCCTAAGGCAAGTCTCTGATATCATAACCAATGAATGGATAGGGCTTTATTGCCATGATCTGCCAACAAAAAATTAAAGTAGAATCAAAGCCTTTCCAGGCTACTCAGACAAAATTTTGCAGGCCCTTCCCCCTCCTTAAATGAAGGCTTCATGCTTTTTGCAAATTTCAGTCACTCGTGCTTGGCAAAAAATTATGCAAATATTCATTGGAACTTACTGGTTGATTTCTTTTTATAGCAGAAGTTTTTCAGTTTTAATCCTCTCCACAGGTGTCTGCAAGGGAGGAGGGAGAAGCAGAAAAAAATAAACAAAAGGATTTTCTCCCAAACTGGTTTCTTGGCCTATTCAACAAATCAATTGGTCCCACCATAATTTTTCCCCCCTTCACACCTCAATCTTGAGTTATCCATGAGAAAGTCGTAAATGGGAGTGAAAATGTAGTTTGAGATATCCAGAAATTCTGAGATAAGGGAATTCAAGTTAAACAGAATATTTAACATGGTGTCTTATGAGGTTTGGCTGGGACCAAGCATTGAACCTTGAGATAAGCTGAATTTTGACTTATCAGGATTCAAGTTAATGAGTTTTTATTGCATGTTACTTTCACTTTACTTTCAGAACAACCCTCGTAAATTAAAGAAAAAAAGAGTGGGACTTTAGAGACCTGGGCTTCTCAGCAGTCCCAAAATTATTATGCATCAATTGGGACTTGTGTCATGTTAAGAAATCCCTGCTTTAGACTAAGAGTCATGGCCACAGTTTAGAGTGAAAGTACTGATTCATAGTGCAGATAGGATGTTTCAGTTTAGAACTTTTAAATGTATAACTTATGGCAAATATAAAAAATGCAGTCTTGTGATATTTATGGGATAAGTCCTGATGCCATTGGCATAAGTCCTATATCTGTGTTGAAGGCATTGAGTATAAATTAGTGTGTTTTGCAAATTTTTTATACCTCTAACCCTTAAATGTGTTATTCTGTGACCTTGGCCAAGATCAATGACATCAGGTGGCTCAAAAAAGTACCTGCTTTTATGTCCCTGCAGTTAAAGCACCATGTAAGAAATCTGCAGGATGTTTTCTCTGACATATAAATGTATTAATAAATATTCTATGTAATTTTTCATTCATAATCCATGTAACAGTTTTCCTCCAATGTTAAATTAGTAAGTTTCTATGTGTCTGCTCAGCCAGACTGGTTATGGAGAAAATGTCTCTGATGAACACACCAATACTCACTATTTTGACATCACATGGAAATATGCCATTACTCAGGTTCTTAAGGACCTGTCTCATTGAAGTTTTTTTTTAAAATCACCTATTCATGCTACATCCTGTAAATTATCTGCCAAAAACTCTTATGTTGTTTTGCATGAAGGCATCTAAAGTTGGAAAATTTGGTTGAGGCAACCTGGTGTAAGCATATTTAGATACATTTCAGTTCAACCCTTAGGTGGAAGATGGGGCAATTCAGATTCAGTTCAGTGCTGGTTTCATTCCAAAAACACCAGCTGCTTTCTGGAGTAAAAGCAAACCCCAATGATTTTGAGAGAATCAGAAACTAGTTTAATTCTTACAACCAATCCTCTATCATCAGTCCCTGGTATGTGATGAATGAGAATGCATCAGAAATGACAGTCTTTGTATTAGTCATATCTAGGTTGACAATGTGAGAAAAAAAGTGTCGAGTGAATTCTACATGTCATGTAAGCCTGTGCCTTTATTTATTTTTAATCATACTCATGATGCACATAACTTCACCTAGACGAAATAAGCAGCCAATTGTGCCATTTTGTCCTTTGGCTTGGGTCGAGGTTTGCCACGACGAGCACGGCCACCTCGTCCACGACCCCTTCCTCGTCCTTGGCTCCGAGTATTGGAGCTTCCTTGCCTACGTACCATAGCATGATGCTTCTCCACAAGGGCAGATAACATCTCTGAGCAGTATATGCATCCTGTGCTTTCTGTTGATCCATCTCCAAGCTTTGTCTTCTCCTGCACAAATTACAAGTAAGATTGTGTCTTGAACCCAGTTGAAGTTCAAGGGAAAAAGAAACAAACTGGCTCATCACAATAAATAAATTTAGCATATTCTCACAGGCTTGTATTCCACAGTGACTCGCTGAGATTGACAGTCATCACAAGTGTCTTCAAGTACATTCACTTTTATGGCATCTTCAAAAGCATGAATGATTACATCACATCTGGAAACAAAAGGAAAAATAACAGACTGACTTTGAGATGTCTAACTAAAGGAAGAAATTGCAAGTGCTAAGAAGAGGTGAGAGAAAAACCTATTGCAAGTGAGTTTCCACTTGGGTCCAGATGCAGGGTCAAGAACAAGTATCCCTTGAGGGCATTCCATGCAACTGGATACTCCATTGGCATTGAGACTGTATGGACAAGTGGGATGAGTGCACATATTACATCCACTTGCCTTCTTCATGTCTCTATTATAGAAAGAGAAAAGAAGTTTGATGTCTGTTCACACTGCAGCTTCATCCAGGAAAAACAAAAGAAAAAAAGTGATTCACTTGAAGGGGGGATAGTTATAGCAGTAGGGACAGAAGACAAAGCTCTTGCCCTTGACACCTGCAGACCAAGTAAGGAGTTCAAATTCATCTAGAGGACACTTAAGTTCTCGATACAATCTTATGGTGCCATTCTGAGGGAGCCCATAAGTCTCATCACATTGGGAGCAATGGAGACGACATGGCTTGGTACTCACATACTTCATGTACCGACGACACTTCCCACACCTGTGGCCAATTTCACGCCAAGTAATAACAAAAACATCTCATTTCATTGACTCAAAGAAAATTGATGAAACTAGGCAAAAATTGACCAAAAGAGATTGAGGACATACCTGGAAAGAGGCTTCCCACTGTCTGCCAAGGGAGAAAATGAGACTTCAAACAAAGAATCCATGGCATCAATGTTCTTTACAAAATAATGGAATTTCTGTTTGAAGACCTCAATGTTGTGATCAAGAACAGCTGACAAATCAGCTTGTCCATGAGCTATGAGGTTAAGCTGCTTTTCCACTGCAGCACGCATGGTTGGAAGCACCAGATCCCCATCAATCTAATGACCACAATTCATAGCTTAAATGCTATTCTTGATCATCATTAGCATACACTAAACACAAAGGCTCCACAGTACCTTCTGGTAGCCATGAACAAGCACAATGCCTAGAGAAGTTGGAATGAGACGTCTCCCACTGCTCACTGTCACAAAATTCCTCTGGCAGATATTGTTGATATGGACAGGAATGGATGCATCTGTCCCAATGCCATGCTTCTCCATCAAGGAGATCAATTCAGCTTCTGTGAGATAATCTGGGGGTTTTGTTTCACTTTCCACCAGCTTCACCTTCAAGGAGATCAAAATCACAAGTCCAAGACAGAGACAACATCCTTCCAGTCCAAAGATAGAGAGGAACAGACATCTTCAATTGAGAGGAGCTGTCCTTGTTGAAAATCAGGAAGTATCTCATCTGGTCCAAGTCCTTGCCAGGTCATGACACTTGTAAATCCTGGATCTATGAGTTTCTTTCCAGTACATGTGAAACCCTCTCCATTGATGTCAAATTCCACCACTGTGCTCAAATATCGACAATCACAGCTCACCTACAAAGACAATAAGAAGTGAGCTAATACAATTATCACAAACATTCAGATGATCAATATATTGTGTGAGAGTGAAATGAAGGCAAAGGAAGGGAAGGCATATACAGTGCCAATGAAATGCTGAACGACATATGAATAGAGTCTCCATGCATCTGTTTCCAGATCAACTTTAGATGCTAGTTTCATTGGGGTGATTGGAGGATGATCCCCAGCATCAGATCCTTTCCGTGGTTTTGTCATTCCTTGTTTCAGGAGATCCCTCACTGCTTCACACCAATCACTTCCTCTTTCCAGTACTTTTAATGTCCCCCTAAGACAGAAAGGATGTAAGCAAAAAAAGACAATGTTCAGATAAGCAGAGGATGCAAAGAAAACTTCACCCTACATGAGGTCAAAATTGGCTGGGTACTGAGTAGTCTCTGTCCGAGGATAGGAGATGTAACCTTGTGTGTAAAGTCGTTCTGCAATCTGCATGGCTTGATGGGGTCCCATCCCAAGACCAGAACTGGCAACACGCATCAACTCCACTGTATTTAATGCTATTGGCCTTGCTTTGCTCTTTTCCTTCCGTGTGATTGATGTCACCCTGGAACAAAGAGTAGGTGATGAGTAAGTTAGGCTATTTTGAGAGAAGCTGCTTCATCTTTTCATAGAGGTAAGAGGAGAAAATGAGGGATAAGACATAACTAACTTGGCTGACTTGCTTTGCTTTACACAATGAAGGAACATCATGGCCACTTCCTTGTCAAAACATCGCACTCGCATCCAGTCCAGTGTGAGAGACTGAGCGCCCTCATTCCCTTCTACTGTTACCTAGAACATGTCAAAGCAACCACATTACTTATAAGGAAAGGTAACCAGCCAAAATGATCACTCTTATCTTGTATCATTTGGATAAACAAGGTGATTATAAAAGTCACTTCATTGGGTGTATGGCAATCATAGCACAAAAATCTATTTGCTGCTAATAAGTCAACATCTTCATAAACCTATCCTAGACTTGTTGTGCATAAAAGTGACATCAGCAGCACCCTCTATAAGGCATGTTTATTTTATGTCATGTTTTTCCCTTATGTGATACCAATCTTCTAGATTTACTGAGCTGTATCACATTTTCAACTAAATAAAGGGATGGCATACATACATCATTGTTATAGCTCTGTTACAATTTGGATAAGCAAGATCCACTTGGCATCCCTGGTGTCACATATGAAAGCTTTAGCTTTTATTTCTTTCCCTCTACTTCTCATGAAATGGAACTTGTTTGGGCCTGAGGAATTACATATGATGTATGATTTTTTTTGTACTCAAAAACCACTTTAAAGCAACAGAATACATTTGGAAAAAAATCATTATAATTTAAAGCTTAGAGTCAAGGAGGGTATGAGAACAAGTACTTCACTTTTCCTATCCATATTCCAAGTCTTTGTCTCATGTACATTGAAAACATATCCATTACATGAAAATGTATTATATACCTCTTGTACCTGCATGAACCTCTTCAAACCTTTGATACAAAGTATATCAAGTGATGCCTTTGGATTTTATGCTCTCCTGCTTTTTATACCAATAACCTTGTCATAGTGAAATCCCAAGGTATCAAAGTGACACCTCAAGCTGAGCAGTAAATGCAAAAATTATTCATATTAGTTTTTCCACCCATCAGTAAATCCATTCCAAATCAACAAAACATATTTTGGAAAGAAATCATGGTCAGTTTGAACTCAGAGTTGAGGCTTGTACACACAAGTGACTTTATATAATTACCCTATTGAATCAGCATAAAATACAGTTCAGACACCTAATAAAACAATTTTTTTAAGTATAGGACTGTTCACAGATATTGAGTTTGAGGCAACTTCTCTAACCATCTCCATGTATAATTATTTGCTTCATATTAACCATTTTCATTATAATTTCTTATTTGCAAGAAAGGAAAACATCTGAGTAAACAATAGCAAGCCATAATTATAAAGTTCCATTCATTACATATTCCTCACTGCTCTGAAAATCCTTAGCATTGTTATGTAATATAAAAGCACATATAGGGTTCAGTCATAGGCTCACTTTGACCATCCAATATGGTTCTGGCTTGAAGGACTGAATGCTGTCGTGCCTCTGAACACAGAATCCCAATGTTGGAGTTTGACAGGGCCCAAAGGAGATTAGAGAGGAGTCGAGATTTCCATATTTGCCCTGTTTGAAAAGAAATAGTACAATTTCTCCACTGAAATTAGTACTTTCTAGTTGAGGCTATCTCTTACATAGACATAATTTTTCTTCTTCCAGCTGAAACCTGAAACTCACCATTCATATTCCTTCTTAAAGAGCTAATACCCAGAAGAATTAGCCAACAAAAAATTCAGTTACTCACATGGAAGTATTTGGTCTGAAAGCGAGTAAATGCACATCCAATTCGGAGGTCTAATTCTTGTCTTGCGTCCACACTCCTGGCTTCATTCTCATTTGGTTCCCCAAGATTCTGGAAGGCTGCTTTGATGTCCTTGTCCGTCAACGCAGAAAAGTGTGCCCGAAATATGCACTATTGAAAAAAATTGTGTTATGTCTTCCAAGTGTTGGACTATGCTTTGCAACATGTGATGCTTGGTCTATGGACTCCAGCAAATATAATGCCTAAAAAGAGAGAATACAACAGGTCTCTCATTGGGTGCTTTTGCGAATTCTTGCCAAAGGCCAAGATTCAAATGGGCCTGATCAGGTCAGGTTCTGATGAACTGGCTCATGTTGGCCTCTACTCTGTAAACTTATGCCTGACTGCTGAAACATCCTTTAGTTAACCATCCTTTAACTCTATCAAAGTTATGCAAAAAAATATCTGTCATCCCCCTTTGTTATAAAAATTGGGACTGTTTACCTGAAAACAATGGTTTATGTTTAAAATCTCATATCATGAAAACTATTGAAGATAGCAGTTACATGCATAAATAGCAGTGAAATAACCTAGAAACAGTGATTGGTCAGAACGTGATAACATACAGGGTGACCGGAAAGTTTGGAGACACTCAAAAATACCAATATCCCGATACCATAAAGAACAATAAATGTTTTTTTTTAATTGTATTAGCTCACTTCTTATTGTCTTTGTAGGTGAGCTGTGATTGTCGATATTTGAGCACAGTGGTGGAATTTGACATCNGCATTGATTTTGATGTTAGGAGCCACAAAATGCAAGGGTGTTTTACCGTCGGCTGTAATGCCACCCCAGACCATGACAAACTGGGGTTTTTGCATTCTTTGCACAAACTGAGATTCTGACAAGACTCTGGACCCTTTTCTGGCCCAGACACGATCATTTTGGGGATTAAACGCTTGCTGAACTGTAAAAACTTTTTCATCTGAGAACATGATCCGACGGTGTGAGTTTTGCTTGAATCTCGCCAGTAGTTTCCTTGATTTTTGCTTACGCAATTCCTTGTTCTTCTTCGTAAGCACCTGAACTACTCATTTTTTGAAAGGGAAAATGTCCAACTTCTTTCTAAGATAGGAGCGCAGAGTTTCGCGCTTGATCTTCAAGTGACTTCGGCACTTCCGTTTCAGGTTTCGATCAAGAAGCTGTTTGACACACTTTCAAAGAGCAGGATCCTTGAAGACACTGGGACAGCCACTTCTGGGTTGATCCTGAGTTGTACCAAGTTCCTTGTAGCGGGCAATGGCTTTGTACACAGTGGATCGTAGCAGTTTCAGCTCCTTGATGATCTTTGCAGGTGAATGACCTTGCTGAAACATGTAAATCACAGCTTCTCGACTGGGTTTCGATGCCATATCTGCACCAGGAGGAGTAATATTTGCGATGCAAAAAGATTAAGCCTAGAGCTAGACTTGTGGAAGAAATGAAGCCTCACACTTGAAAAAAATTTTTAATTTTTACAAGTTTCTGAACTTTCTGATCACCCTGTACTTGGGCTACCACCACAAAAGCCTGAATAAGTACTTGGGCAAACGGGGAAAGGACTAAGAAGAAATGGATTCATGTGGGGGGGGGGGGGGGGGAAAAGAGCTTTTTAGCTAAAAGGCCCCTTTTTCTCCTCTAAATAAGGTTTTTGCTTTTAGGACTTAAACTCTAAAGGGCTGGTTGATAAATGTAGAACTAAACCTGTACAACTTCAACCTGGGATTAATTCTGGAATACAAAATAACCTAAGGATAAAGCAGCTTATCATAAATTTGCAATTTCACTGACCCAATGAGTCATCAGAAAAGGAAGCACAGTGACCCACCTGACTTCTTTCCCTGGAAATATTCATAACAGAATGAGTAGCAGTGATGACTTCAAAGCAGATGTTCTCTCCTTCTTTGTCACAGTCTAGCCAGAGAATTAAGTAGTCACTTCCACGTGCTTCCTGTGAGAGATACTTCACCATCTGGAGTTTTGGGGTAGCTTCTTTCTTCTCTGTAGGGCAACTGAATAGTTCTGCCTGGAAAAATCATGAGTCTCAAAGACACCAAACTCTTCTAATCCTGAGGAAACCAGAAGATGCAGTGACTCGAAACAGCTTTGAGGTTTCTTCCCAAAAATGTTAAATGATCTCTTGAAAGTGGCCATTACTCCAAGTCACCCCATAGGGAGGGGCAGTTTGAGTATGGTCTATGGTTTTTGGCAGATCCAGTCCCTTTATTCTTAAGTTACTTTATTGTTGGAGTTAAATAAAACAGCAAAAAAGGTTGTTAGAAGAGTTATCAGCCTTCTTATTTGAAAACAAATACCCTGCATCGGAAAAGGAATCATAAACATTGATTACTGGTGGGCCAAAAAAAGAGGACAGTTTTCAATGATACACTGCACTTTATGCACTGCAGATTTTTTAGCACAGTTTGTGGCATTTGAAAGAGAAATGAATAAGCTTTAAAATTATGTGTTTACCTATCAAATATCTTCAGCAGTTTCAAAATTCTGGAGCTCATATAAACAGCAAATAAAAACTGCATTGCCACATTCTCAGAGAGAGATGGCATGTGACCTTCAGTCATGAAGGCTGCTGCCTGTCTATCCTTATCCCATCCTGCAGCAACATAATTTTTACTTGGTGTTTATATGAGCTCCCAAATTTCTGAAACTGTTGAAGATATTTGAAATTTAAATACAACATTGTAAAGCTTATTCATTCCTCCTCTTTCAAATGCCATAAATTGCATTAAAATATATGCTGTGAGTACAGTACAGTTGAAAATTATCTGGGTTTTTTTGGCCCACCCTGTACAATGAGCCCAAAATTCAGCATCAGCACACATCTTCCATTTCTAAGGAAGACTTGGATCAAGGCTACCTTTAACATGTTTGCACCACCATTATGAATTGCAAAAATTTGGTATTCTAAGAAATTCACTCTGATTAATAATATAAAAAGTCACTATATATCCTACTCCTCTATAACATAGGATATCTAGTAATTCATGAAATACTTTTTGTTTCTTCCAAGATCCAGGTAAATGTTTGCAGAATATTTCTTTTGCAAATTTTTTTTTTCCCTCATGCTTTTCTTGAGCTCACCTCTTAAATAAAAGACAAAATCAACTATATAGTCATGAAGGAGTATATGTCACCTAATCGTAGGCAAGAATTCAATGTGTTATGAGAAAGATAACTTGTCCAGTACCATTAATATGCAAGACAAAATATGTTTCAAGACACTCCACCATTCTAAGTTACTCAACTTTATGGTATTTACAGGAAGGCAAATGATGTTCTCATGCACATTGTATCAATCATATATCTTTAATATTCCTCTGGTAATTGAGGATTGAGGTCCCCCATAAACTGGTTAGCATTTACTCACTAGGTGGTTTCAGTATCTCAAACATGCAGAAATCAAGAGTGGGACTAAAAATGGAAAACCAGGTTTTTATAAATATCTATTACTTTAATTAAGTCCAACTTGATTACTTTCTCTTGTTGCTCCTTCTGTAAAATATTTAGACTGTATTGTATCCTGTACTATAGATGTTGCAGTCCAGAAGCAAACAAAAAACCTACCTTCTCCATGAAGCATTTACACAATTCATATCACTGTCTTGGGAGTGATGTACAGTTATAATTTTTTAAGGATGTGGTATGTACACCAGTGGTGTTGGCATGGTTCTTAGGGGGGTCATAACTGCACATAATCCCACCACCACCTCCTGAATTGCAGGTCCCTTTTTCAAACCTCTCTTCACAGTAGTTTAGGCATTTAGCGTAGCTGCATTTTCTTCAGCTGCCTGGGTAGGCCAGCTCTCCCTAAAGCATCCTTTATTACTGACACCAAGTCTCATATCTGTGGAATATCAGGGAATTCTCTACCTGTGGATGAAAGCGACCATTTTTTTCTCATCCACCTCTAATGTCGCCAGCATCTCATGCTTCAGGTAGCTCTAGGCTTGCCACCTTTGAAATTAGCAAAATATGGACACATGGTCTGTGGACATATGGGAATATGGACAAATATATAAAGTACATTGCATTTGTGACTCTGCTGCAAATACCAACAGCCACCTTTAGCCAAAGTACCAATTGATGTTATATGAGTTTGGCATACTACTCTGGCGAGAAGAAAAGAGTGGTTTTAACTGCTATTAGGTTTTATTAACTAAAAAATCTTAAGTTTAAAGTATGGATGAAGCAGTGCCCATATTAAGACAAGTTTGCAGTATGGACATTGCATCTGAAATATGAACCGTCCATACTAATTATGACTGGGTGACAACCCTAAGTAGTTCTTTTTTTTTTGGGTGTTGAAGAGGTGCATGCGAGCAAGCAAATTTTTTTAATGGATGAAGCGGTGCAATAATGCCAACGAAAAGCACTTATTTTATCATTACAAATCATGCTTCGAGCTGGCAACTACGTTCAGCGAACAACTCACAGGATCAACTCTATCCCAGTTGTTATATTTCCCGATGAAATCCAGGGTCATGACATGACCACAAACGGACGTCATTCTGAATTTCGTTCCCTTTCCTTGGAAATCTCCAGTCCATTCGTGAATGGAACATGCCCCGTTGAAGCCTTGAATGAAGAGGGACAACATACCTTTTTCAGGCCTCCTGTACCAAATGGCTTAGCCAATGTTTCATGTAATTTTCTCTTTTATGTGCCTGACCTCTTCTGCTGGTAGATCTGCCGTCACTCAGGATGGAGGAAATAGTTTGAGCTAGGCTGGGCTTCTCCGCTACCATAAATGCAGTCTTCATTTTTGAGACTCACGGTGTCCGTAGGCGCTGGCCTTCGCTTCACATCTGTAAATTCTCGTTTCCCTAAAAAGAACGGCACCGACGACCAATAAGAATTGTATTATTCAAAATCAAACATGGAGTCAGGATATGTCTACTTCAACACTCGGAGTGACTGCCATAGTAGGACAAATTACAAGAGATTAGGTGTGGCGGGAGCTACTAGCTGGGTGAGGGGAGTCCATACATCGCGAGCCATGGTTGGTAGGCCTTGAGGTGAACTCATTTTCATCTGGGCCTCTCACCCTTGGGAGTGAAGGAAGTCAGAAGCACCGAAGGACTTATTTTATTGCATTCTTCCTCATCATGGGCGGGGATGAGGATTTCTTAAAGGTTCACTGGCAGAATCTTGGTGAAATGCGAGTGAGTGTTTCCTTTGGGACATGAATGTTTGTTGCATTTATTTACAAATGAACTCAATCCACCTTTACAATGAGGTTATTTTTACGGTGCACGCGAGACAGGGGATAACTTGTCTCTTATGAGAATTGGCAATTTTCTGGAGCACTTGTGGAATTTAAAATTCATTTGCAAATTACAATGAGCCAAGATCGAAGGAAGTGAATCCAATTGCAAAGCATTGTAGGAACTGCTGGTGAATTAGGCCTATTCTTATTTTTCTTTTGTTTAAGGATAGTGTCTCCCGTATATATATATACCGAGACAAATATTTTGAGCGACATCCTTTGGAGGAAGCACACCTGAAGGAGGAACGACTCTCAGAAGAACTCCAGAAAGTCATTGCTTCACTTGATTGCAATCAGGGTAAGTGCTGCTTGTATTACTTGTCATGTCTTTCAAGGGGTAAGGTACATGAAAAAAAAAATATCCCACATGACTGGGACTGACTGACAAAGAAATACATAGGCCAGCCTACTTTCTCTTCTATACTGATCACCTGTTTTTTTCTTTTCTTTTACAGAAAAATGTGAGGATGAGAGCAAGGCATTCTATCAGTATCTGTATGGAAGAGCCTTGAATGTGAAAGCTGATTTCAATGCAGAAGCAGAGGAACGTCTTGCTAGAGCCATCAAGCTTGATCCGAAACTTGCTCCAGCTTGGAATGAATTAGGAGAAGTCTTGTGCAAGAAAAAGGATTTTCTGGCAGCTAAAGCCTCCTTTGATAGTGCCCTGAAACATGTAAGCCTTATAACTGTCATGAGATTAGGCTTATAGTAAAAGCTATTGCAAATATAGTAGGAACTACAGGTATTAGTCAATGTCAAGATTTTTCCTCCCTTTGCTTTTCAAAAAAGCAAAAGTACAGCCTGTCCAGTCCCAGAAAGGACCAGGTAGCATGGACCCTTAATGGGGTGGAATTTTTTATAACGTGTCAAAGCCTGTCACCACCTAGCATGAGATTGAGCAGTCATAAAAAGGGCTACAAAGGTGAACACTAGACAACAAAAAACACTAGGCTTCTAAGCCTAGTGTTTTTGTGAAGTCACATATTGAGTGAATTGTATCTCAGGATGGTCTGACCCCCATCCTTAGCCTGAGCAGGATGCCACTGAACCTGCCCTTAGGTTGTACAGATGAGTGAAATATTTTGGAGAGGAAAGGAAGGGGTTGAGGGCTTAATTATGACAAATGAGCTACTTCAGCTTCTTTGTGGATTAAAAGTGGCCCTTTTTGGGCCTGGACAGGCTGTAAATAGTTAAGATTCTACACCTATAAATGTATGAATGGATGTATGTGATAAAAATGTTAAGGCTGTGCTAGGTTTATGACATTACCCAGACCAAGAAGGGTTTTAAGATGTTGGTTGGTTGGGCCAAAATCATTGGTGAAGGAGGTTACGTTTCCTTTGGACCATTGGATCCCCACAAATTTTGATGAGTGGCATATCATTTGAAAAACTCTTTTGATGTTGAACAGAAAAGTCTCCTGAAACTTTTTATGAAAATCAAGATTTTCAAATTCATGAAAGGGGAAAATTATCACTGTAAGAATATAACTTTTCTAAAGCTTTTTTCTTGAGTATTTAGCTCAAGAATAATATGGCTATGATGGAGTTCTTGAACTTTCAGTGGAAGAACAAAATATCCCTTCGAAACCTATCCATGATGTGGAGGCATCAGGCATCATGCAGCAGTACCCAAGAAGAAAAGATGAAAAGCATAGAAGAAGGTCTGATGAGAGCCAAAGAAGCAGTGGAATTGGATGTGGAAGATGGAATCTCATGGATGATACTTGGGAATGCATACCTCTCATCCTTCTTTGCTATCTCTCCTGATCCTGATAATCTGCGAAAGGCAATGATGGCTTACCTGAAGGCAGTAAGAACTCATTTTGTTATGCATTTTGAGCTGATTCGATTCCAGGGAAACTAGTTAGTTTCATAACCTTCTTGATATGTAGGAAAGGGATACTGTGGCCAAATACACCCCTGATCTGCATTATAACAAAGGCATGGTTAGTTTAATTTTTATTTCATGTCTCTTGTACTTTGTCTTCATTACATTTCTGATATTTTGCATTCCTATCTCATGCTCACTTATTGTTTCTCATCCAATTTAGGCACTGAAATATGAAGAAGATTATCAGCGGTCCCTGGAGTGCTTGAAGATGGCATTCACATTAGACACAACATTTTTGGAAGCTCAGGAAAAAATTAGATCTATTCTGGAATATTTGAAAAAAATTCAAGATCTCACTGAAAACAGAGGGAGGCTGAAGAGCAAGAGGCTTTTGCAGATGATCAAAGTGAGTTGAGTCCATTTTAAATGGACTCAACTCAATGAACTCAACAGATGCTCTGGTCTACATAAATATTATACCTTTACTTTCCTTTTCTTGAAAGAGCCAATAATTTCAAGGTTTGTAGGTCAAAGATTTGCATGATATTTTTAAATTTCTTTTGTTTGGACCACACATTCAGGCTGCTATGTGGATCCTTCTGCTCTTGACCAAAAGCACAATTTGACCCAAGTAGATCTGTGGATGTTTCTTGTTGAACAACTTTCTCCATCAGGAATCTTTAACATGCCACATTTTGAAATGGGGTGAAGCATGTCATATAATCTCCCTGATGCTGTACTGGATGGAGATGCCTATCATGGTCTAGGCTTAGCTGGTTTTGTACCAGGATCTGTCTAAGAATCCATGCTTGCTACTAGGCCACCCCTGATTCTCCCATGCATGCATTTTCTGCCCTAGGGACAGAAATACATCCAGTAGTTTGTTGCAATACAGGGATTTTGTCTTGACAGTTCTCAACATACCCTTCCTTTTGAGTTGCAGATGCTTTCTGAGAAGGATTTGGGTCCATATGGAGGTGGAAGTTTTTCAAGTGCTAGTGGGAAGATGAGTGTGAAGCTCACACCATGTTCCATTGAGGACCTACTTCGTGGACCAAATCCAGAGAAGGTGATTTTTGGCAAGGTTGTTGCCAGTGACAACACACAAAATTATGTGCCCTTGTAAGTGTATTGAAATAATCATCTGGTCAAATATTGACAGTGCTAGGCATTAAATAACTTAACTCTATTTTAGGACTCAAAAATTAACATTCTTTTGTTCATAATTGATTTGGAAGGATTGCAACCCTTATTTTTTTTAGAAATATTTGATCAAGAACAGGAAAAGCACTTAGTCTTGTCTACTAGTCTTCATAATATAGTTGTATTGTGTGACACAAGCTATGCCATATTCCCTCCCCTTTATCTTCTCCACTACCAAAGAAGGATCTGAAGTGGTCTTGGGATGAAAAAATGCATCAATTCTAGAGTAAAACAAAGTGGGCACACAAGGCTGGATGGATCTCCAAAAAATGTTATTTATGAAGATGCAGCAGGATAATGAAACATTCAAATATTTGATTTTAGCCTGAGGCCTGAAGTTTAGTTTGGTTGCAGAATAACATCCATTGGGGTTAGGTAAGATGACCTTGGGGTGCATGAAATTAGGCCACCCCTTCCTTCCATCATAAAGAGAAATGCATTTGATAAAATCTTATATCAGAGAAAGGTGTGGGTGCCATGTTGCTGGGGAAAAAAACTCCTTTTTCACAATTAAATCCTTTTTTTTCAGGTAAGACCATGAAAATTGTCAAATTATTGAACTCGATGTATCACACTACAACTCAGACCTTTTCAGGAGAGTTGCCATTTTAAAAATGGAATCAGCTGATCATGGGTGTGTTTAACTCTTCAAGCAGTTTTCATGTACACTGTACATCCATCACTTAGGAGGTCAGGTCAAAACTCAGCACTTGAAGGGCCAAAGCACTGACTAAAGAACTTGAGATCCTAGGTTATACTCATGAGTTACATATGTTTCAATATTGCTATTTTGAATTAAAAAATATTGGCATCTGTGCAGCCTTTTATGTCCACCCTGCCCACAGATTAAAATTGATAGATCCCAAGAGCTAGATTGCATATTTTAATTTGCCCATCACTGCTCACTATGCTTCAGTTTCCCTCCATTTGACATGGTATACATTCCAACAGCACCTTCTGTCTAGTGGATCGTGATTCCACTTGCATCAGTGTCACTGTGTACAATTTGGCACAAGGGAAAGGAGTGATAATTGGCGATTCTGTGGCAGTTCCAGAACCATTTGTGGAAGTCATTCATGTCACATGGGATTCAGAAGTGAGTATCACCTCATCTTGCAAGCTGCTTTCAAAACATGAATTCTTCCTAATCAAATCAATGCTCTCCATTCTCTCTCTGAAAAGGAATACAAGTTCAGGTCTGTGCGGGTGGAGAGTCCCTTGGTACTGGTAGTGAATGGGAAGAAACTTCAACGAGACAATCTGGCACATGCTACTGTTTCATTCTTTCAGCGATCTTGAAAATCCTCGAATTCAATGTGATTGTTTTTTATACTACACTATATAACTAAAAGATATTCATATCAGAGACTGCATACTATATTTATTTCCAAGACACAAATAGGTACAGATGAGTAATATACTAGTAATAATGAAGAGTGACTATTGGACCACAAAGGGTCAGAGATCATTTTAACAGCATCAGCTTCATCTTTGAAATGACAACTTGGAATTTTTTACAATGAAGCTTATGAATATATCATCTCTCAGGTCAATAAAAAGACCTGCAATAGAACAGTGTCCTGTCACTGTTACATGATATTTTAGATTAAAATGTGATATCAGACGTCAACAATCTTTCATTTAAAAAAAAACATACATTGAGGATTTAATGAGCTTACACAGGAAAAGGTTAGCATCACATAACCATCAATGCATGGTGTTCTCACCATGTAATCAGACTATACAACAACTTGCACAAATTATCAAGATAGCAGGTCTATGGGCTATCAGTACAGTATCTTGCATCATTTGACAAAAAAGTAAACAATGGTTTCAAAGGAAAAACTCTTCTGGTTTTTGGGTACCAACATTTCAGTGGTCTGCTTAATTTTTCACATTTCTACTGAATCCCAATGATTCACTGCAAGAACCATCAAATTGAAAAAAATGATAATGGAAAGCAAGGAAAGATAAACCTGTGAAGTTTCTTGACATTGACCAAAAACAAAAAATGGAAAGCCACAATGACCTACCAAGAGCCACTGACTAGATTCCATCAAAGATACCATGGGAACAAAAAGGCAATAAAGCACTTTGAAAACTGATCACAGGAATGTGGAAGTCCTTGTAACCTCTTTCTCAAGAGGCACGTCGTGTTTGGCTCTAGACAGTGTACATCAACAAACTTGTCATAGAATTTCCGAGGATGCAACATGGATCACAAGATGATAGATACATTGCAACTCATAGACATGGCAAGCACTCCTCCATGACCCCTTGTACCTAGCTGAGGCAGACTTGAGAAAATCTAGACACTTATCACAGTAATGAAGAAATGGTTACAAATAAAGAGTCTACTTGCTGTCTTATTGGCTCCATGCAGCAGGAGGTTCTTGGTCAGGTTGGTCTAGGCTTCCTTTCTCTTGCGAAGGCTGGTGTTGTAAGCCCGAATGACTTCCGACTGCGACACGACTCCATGCTCTTCTTGTGAGAATGCGAACCCATCTGGAATGATGACATTCTAACTTTGTCACCAGATATGTGGTTTCTATGGCCTCTAGGCCATATAAAATTGAAAACCAGCATGCAGACAGACACTGGGAAGGTGCAGGAGGAGGAACAAGAACACCACACAAGTATGAGTGAGGGAAGGATGGGACCTAGGCCACCTCCAACAAGCCAGCTATATGTGGAGGGAGGGTGGATGGGCTCACAAAACTTGGATGCTTCACCTCTCTCTCTAACAGAAACCCTTCACCTGGTTTCTTTAGGATTTTTCACTATACTGGAGCTCATATGCTTCATAGCTTTCTCCTCTGCATGATTCTTTACAAGAAACTATTTTATCTGGTTTCACAGTATAGGTCACCTTTCCATTTCAATGCGATGGAATACTTCTGAGTATGCCAACAATATTTAATAATCAATGGAAAATTATTGCCCATAACCAGGTTATGATTTGACATGTATCACAAGAATGTTAATTACTGGATAGATGCTGCATGAATACTGAAAACCTCATCTTTGACCCTTAATGAATACAGCACTCTAG
Source organism: Darwinula stevensoni (assembly GCA_905338385.1). Lineage (NCBI taxonomy): Eukaryota > Metazoa > Arthropoda > Ostracoda > Podocopida > Darwinulidae > Darwinula > Darwinula stevensoni. The sequence continues at coordinate 63,995 of CAJPEV010000359.1, read as the reverse complement.
ATATAGAGAAGCTATGTCTGGGCATATACAGGGCAGTCCAAAAAATCTTGGACCCCAAGGGTATCAATGAAATCGACAATACCTGGATTAAATCAAATTATATATTACAGGTGAAACTCTACATAGAGTATTGCTTCACATAAAAAAATGTTAATTTAGTTTGAGCAATAAATCTCCAGCAATTGCAGCAAATTTTCAAAGTGACAACCATCTTGATCAATGCACATCACAACGCGCTTCTGAACAGATCAATCACTTTATTTCGTTTTGATCCAGGAGTTGCCAAGCTTCACTAACATTCTCGATGATGTGGTTTTCATCCTGAACGGCCTCAGTATACACGTGTTGACACATTCTTTCCTTACATGATAAACCACTGGTCAGGAATGCAATTGTCCAAGTATCCCTGACATGTGACTCCCAAATTCACCTGACCTCAATTTGGTGGATTATTATGTATGGAAAGAATGTGTAAACACGTATACTGAGGCCATTCGGGATGAAAACCACATCGGGCATGTTAATGAAGCTTGGCAACTCCTGGATTAAGCTGAAATAAGAAAAGCAATTGATCAGTTCAGATGGCAAGTTGTGATGTACATTGATAAAGATGGGGGCCACTTTGAAAATTTTCTGTAATTGCTGGAGATTTGTTGCTCAAACTAAATTAACAATTTTTACATGAAGCAATGCTCTACTCATCAGCCTATTCCAAGGTGTCATACCGAAGGTGACTGTATGAAACTTTAATACGAATGTTGCAGTCAAATGAAAACGGCTTAACTTTTTCCAACTCACCCTGTATGATCGCATGGCGCATTGAAGTCCGAAGTTGAATCTAAAACCCTCTCAATAAAAAAAAGTTGCATATAAGGGCCTATGTATACGTACAACGTGACCCTCTCAAACCAGACATGAGTCCGAAAGGACTGAGTGATGATCTTCCCAAGCCAACACCCCACCAAGTGTATTCCAGGAAAGAGAGTATTTTTTGCATGTCCTGAATGAGCTCCGGATAAGCCCTTGCTTCACACGAAGTAGAGGTTCTTTTCATACGAGCGATGAAATGAGATCAAAGGAGAAACCTAAAGTTTTATGGTGAAGACCCATTAGCACAATTCATGAGATATTTCCATCCAGCTTGCTAGATGCCAGAGGGAATGTCAGGATTAGAGACGTTTACCCTCGATGGAGATTCTTGTCAGCCAATATCAAAGGTGTCAAGGCTTTGCCTGCACTCCATGAAATTGTTTCTACTCCTTAGAATAAAACCGAGGACAAGATCTTGAACAGCAGAATATCTAGGCCTGTATTTTGACCCAATTAACACCGACAGAGATGAAACAATCCATGTCAATGCCATATGACTATTTTGCCACAGGGTTTGTCATTCCGATCGCTTATACTATTGCACTATTATTATTATGCACGTGTTCCTTGGATTAAAAGCAAGCCTATATATACCCCGATAGGGCTATCATGAGGTGTCTCTTCAAAATACAATGATCAAAATACAAACGCATTTCCTGCGTGTCTTTGTTTTCGATACAGTTCTTCACAAGAGGTTGCGAACGAAATTGAAGACGCACGGGATTCGAGGCAGGATGAGAAACTGGATAAGTTACTGGCTGTTGGAAAGAGATATAAGAGTAATTGTAGATAGTGAGGAGTCTGCGGAAGTACAATACTCGTCAGAAGTCTCCTACTCCCCTAACTTTATCAGACGAGCCGAGGAAGTGATTATTTTATTGTATTTATGTACACAGGTCAGCCTGATCACTAATGCAATATAAAATCACCCTGACTTTCAATGACCTCAGAAACACAAGTTTTCATACTTCGTACAAGTCATACAGCCAAGTCCATTAAGAGTGCCGCCTTGCACTCCCGTCTGATTGCCGACACCAGGGGACCTATAAATTTTGATTTTTTTTTTCTTTTGCTACCGCATCTTCAGTAGTTTCTACATGTTTTCGATCGGGTTGAGGTCGGGCGACGGAGCTGGCCGATCGAGTTTTCCGACCCAATTCTTTGCTCTCCACTTTGTTGCAAGCTTCGACTTGTGCTTCGGGTCATCGTCTTCCTGCAGTTTCCATGTCTCGATGTCGATTCAGGACCAAATCGGTCCTTGGCTGTCGGCAAGAGGCTTTAGATAAAGAACCTTGTCCTTGACAGGGGACGCCATAATGGGCGAAAGTGCCTCTTGACATCCCTATCCGAACAACTTGATCGAGACTAGGATTAGGGAGACACGTTACATAACGACCGCATGCAGGTCACCGGAGCACGTTAAGGAAAGCACCTGGTTATTGGTGTCCGGATAAACGATAGTTGACAGCATTATTCAGAATGTTCACATCCATCTCATGCTTGACACTACCAGTACCACATATGAGATATGAACCCCATTTGTAGAGAACATGCAAACTCAGGGATGGGGTTTACATGCTGAACATCGTATTGGTCCCATGTACGCTCGGAAAAAAGCAAGACGCTTCTTCCAATGGCACCCAACTAAATTATATTATTACTGAAACGGCCATATACATGCACATTAAAGATGGTAAGACCACATTTAGGAATTACTCATCCATGCATATCGTACAGCATACTCACGGCTCAATTCCACTTCAAGGTTAGCTCGCATGGCTGTGCGTCGGAATACATTCTTCACATTCTTCAACAGCCTAGCCGTCTCGGATAACCTAAAAAAAAAACGTTCACCCCAGCCCATTGGCTTTAGCCCTTCCTTTTCCTCCACCAAGACATGCATTGCTGCTCAGCCAAGCATGATCAGAAGGGCAAGAGCAAGATTCCTCTCATGAAGAGTTCATTAGGGGAAGAGAGAAGAGATTGATTTACTTTTTGCTGGTAGACTTCAGAAGGACATTCCCAGGATCCCCTTTCTGGATCTCACTTTCCCGAACAGCTTCCGCCAAGGACTTCCAAACTGTGTTCTTGATCCTATGGGACATTTATGCTGTAGTCAAGCACAAGAGTGACGAATTGAGGTTCACACTGAGAAGTGAGAGAAAGGGCTATGTGAGGCATTTCGTCTCTTGTATCTAGGCATGCTTCTCTCACTTCTGTAGATTTTATTTTTTCAGGGGTGTCTGGCGAAACAAGTAGAAGCTTTCGAAATTTTCATCCTATACTACCAATTATATTTCAAATCCACTGTCGTATAGTGAGCAAAACAAAAAAAATCCGAATGCACTAACCTCATTTAGGGGAGATAAAGGGGCCTTTAAACTCAAGAGCTCTTTTTCTCTCATAGAAGTCTATGTATTCTTAAAGGACCGTTAACTAAAGGAGATTTCAGCATTCAGACCTTAGCTTCTTCTAACTGTTAGTCATTTCAATAACTGCCATGTCTATTCCTCTGCAAACTCATTTTCTTCACATAATATCAGGGGTGTAGCCAGGAATTCTTTTCGGGGAGGGGGGGGGGGGGGACTTATGTAATTTCGTGTGCGTGTGCGTGTGTGTGTGTGTGTGGGGGGGGGGGGGGGTTGGCTCATTATACGACAGAAGTTTTGAATATGTAATTTCGTGTGCGTGTGCGTGTGTGTGTGTGTGTGGGGGGGGGGGGGGTTGGCTCATTATACGACAGAAGTTTTGAAGTATGGTTGGCAATCAAGGATGAAAATTCAAAAGCTTCGCCCTCCTTCATTTCGAAAATGTTCAATTTTTTCATTTCATGTTATCTCCCGCATCGTATCGGAACGAACGTGAGAAGATTGATTTCACCATTTTGATGAATGGGTGGATGCAAGAAACCCTTTGTGGGAATACAAAAATTCTCAGATACCAAGAGTTCGGCAATGAAATTTGGCATCGGTAGGCCTAGTATTGTTACTAGGCACACAATAATTCCGTTTAAGTCGGTCAAACCATAACTGTTGGTAAAGTCGATGATACTTAGGTAGGGTTTGCTGTTCCAAAAATTTCCTGAAACGACGGAAAGTTGTACGATGAAGTTCTGCATGGGCATAGTTCAAACCAAAAATGAGCAAATAAGAGTTTCCTTTAAAAATGTTAAATTATCAAGCCACAGCAAATGTTTGAAGAGCTGAAGAAGAGAATGAAATCTCATGCATGCATAGAAGGTTCTTGGTGTTTTAACTAGCTGGACTGGTGGCTTAGGCAAGATTTTTCCCGTGTCCTGTCATAGGCATTGACGTAGCCAGGAGGGGGGTCCAGACTGCCAAGAATCCCTTCTGACTTCTCCTCATACGTCCTTACATAGGATCATCAATTCTTTAGTTACTTAAGTAGAGCATGAGGTAGCTTTGCTTGACCTGCTTTCCACCATGATTGAGGAAGGCATTCTCATACCTCATTGGCTGCGCAAAAAAGAAGTTAGTCGGTAGGAATGACCTGACAACCTATGCTCTCTGGGAAATTCCCAGGGCATCCCTTGTCAAGTGCAATTAACTGTTAAAGTTAAAAGTTAAAAGCCTCTTCCTGCTTTGGGAGTTTCCTTACATGCCTGAAGTCTGAACCCAACATTATTTTCATTACAAGAACAGGGTACAAATGGCATGATATATGCAATAAAAGAAAAGGTCAGCAGATGTACTTACGCAGTGTAGGCAATGTCTGGGAGAAGTGCTATAAAGGGAAAGATGATTAGGCCCACCCAGAAGAGCATGGAGCGATACAACATCCCATGCATCCCGGCCATTTCTGCTGCAAAACGTAAGGTTGGCCAAAAGTTGGCGTATAACGTGAAGAAAAAGAACCAAGATGCTATCGAGCCCCAGATAGCAAGATGAGTGAAAACAGTCCAAGCATTAGTCTCCAATCCTGCCTTCAGGCAAACAGTAACCACCACATACTGCAATGAAAGAATAATAGGCTGGTTTGTCTGATGATAGTTCCACATTTGAGAGATCCTGAGAAATAAAGGAGAGGACATACTGTATAAACCATGTTTCCAACCATGAGGTAGCCTCCATCTCGTCCATTTCCCCAAGCAACATCTTGTTTCATGGCTCCAGCAGGCAAGTAATAAAGGATGATGGAATGCATGAGTGCATTCACCACCCAGAACCAGAACACTCTCACATTGAACATTTGAGACTCTTGAGACATTTTGTACAGAGCAGGGAAACGTAGCATTGTTTCAGCACTGCAGAATCGGTCAAACAGTCCCAAGGCAAATGGAGGAGTGGCAGTGAAAAGCTAAGGGGAAAAAAGCAACAACAAAACTTGCACTTTCACATCAGCAGGATGTTATTCTACTGTCATACAAGTTACAGTTGAGATAGGAAAAGAACTCACAACATTGTAGAACCCAATGCACCAGCGATCAAAGAGAGTCTGCCCAGACCAAGCACTCTGTATTGCGAACCATAGCTCAATGACATAGAGGCATATATTCTTGTAGAAGGAGTACAGGATGAGTTTACACATCCGATGATAGCACCAAGCTCCATGAACAAACAGGAGTTTACGAAGGAAGCGGAACTGCAAAAACATGACAATTATAATCAGCAGCTTCCATGTTGCTGAAGTGGACAACATGGGAATAATCTCCAGACAAGGTTCCTCACTTGTGCAATGGCATAATCAGATGCACAAACAGCCTGCATCCCTTCCTGGCCAGCAATCCCAATTCCAACATGTGCCTTTTGGATCATAGCAACATCATTGGCTCCATCGCCTATAGCCAATGTAACGGATTTTGTTTCCAATCCCACCAACTCCACTATCTGTTTAGCAGGAGAACAAAAACACCTGGTTCTGCATCACTTGGAAAATGGATACAATTTTTAAAGCTCTATCCCCCTTGTCTATAACTGTATAAGCTCTACTGATAATTGTAATTGCATACAAGGGCCCAATAAAAATTCTGAAATACTTGACAACTAGAAGGCCAATTAGGATGAAATTTTGCATGAAGATATATCAATATTACCTTAAAGTAAGTGAGTAGTTTGAGTAATATTCATGGAGTAGTTTTCACGTAGTAGTAGTTTTCATTTCTCAGAAAGCATGGAACTGTCATGGAACTGTTTGACCAATGATTTTCTGTGAAATATCAGTTGAAAATCAAAGTTGTTGGTGAGTGATTGCTCCTGCAATCAGTCACCAACTTACAGGCAGCTTTTGAGGACCAAGCACCTTCATGTGAAATTATATTTCGTTGGTTTGCTGAGTTAGATTGCAGGAGAATGAACTTTGAATATGAGCCTCACTTAGGATGGCTGCCAACAGCAGTCACCCCAGCCAACATCTCTGCTGCAGAGAAGCTAATCCAGGTGAATGCCTGAGTCACCTATGAAACCTTGCGGGAGACCCGAGGCATTGGATTGGCAGCAGTTACCACCATCCTGCATGAACAGCAAGCGTTTTGCTCACTGGGCCCCCCACAACCTCTCTGAGGAGCAGAAGGAGGCATGTGTGCATTGGTGTGAATTCATGCACCAGAACCTCAATGGTGGCAGGTCCAAGCAAGTATGGGAACTGGTAACTGGCGATGAAACTTGGAACTACCAGTATGACCTGCAGACCAAGCAGCAGTCCTCAGTTTGGGTGCTTCCTGGTGAGAGTCCACCTGTCAAGTTCAAACATGCTCAGAGTGTTGAAAAGCAGATGGTGGCCTCCTTCTTCTCTGAGAGTGGTCATGTGGTCACAGTTCCACTCGAAGATTGACATTCAGTCAACTCCAACTGGTATGTGATGCAGTGCTTACCCAGAGTCTTCAAGGCTTGGACCCAGCATTGTCCAAGGACCAGTTTTTGTGGATTGTTGCTGCCCCATGACAATGCTAGTGCTCACACAACTGCTCTGATCTTGGATTTTCTGGTGGAAAATTGCATACAGTTGATCTCTCACCCACCCTATTCACCAGACCTAGAACCCTGTAATTGGTTCCTGTTCCCATTTGTGAAGAAACAGCCACATGGGAGACATCTTGGCAGCCCTGAAGAGGCCAGGATCGAGTTTGAAAGGGTCACTGCTGACATACCTAACTCTAAGTGGTCTGAGGTGTGGGAAAAGTGGTTCCAGCATATGATCAAGTGCATACAGGCTCATCGAGGATTCTTTGAGAAGGAGTAATTGTTATTTTCAAAATAAATTCTTTGAATGAATGATACCTCAGAACTTTTGGTGGGGCCCTCGTATTCTCCATGCAAAATATTAGAGGAGTAACTACATTATTCATGATACCATGTACCAGCCAGAATTCCAGACACTGGTGAATATCTGAATTGGTGACATTTAACATGCAAATTCAAAACCATGCAATTGAAACTCTGATGCTGAAATTCCACGAATTGGAAGTGAAGTATGATCCCATAAGGCAGCAGTTCTTAAACTTTTCTTCACAATGGCATCCCTTTGCACAGTGAGATGTTGGCAGCACCCCTGCATATCCATATAATATAATACTGTTGGTATTGAAAATTTTCAAAACCTGATATCAGCAAAATCTCAGAATTATCACACCTCTACAAAAGATGCCACTCAGATGCATGGCATGTAACTTTGCTTGAGGAACCAATATGCTTAAACTGAAGGCCAGATGAGTAGAGCCATGTTCAAAGTGTACATGAACAATATTTAACCTTGAAGGCATGGAAATCCAATGAATCCTGATTGCTTCTTAGAAATGCTGAATGTATGGAAAAAAAAAATTTTTGTAACTCACCTCAGCTTTTTGCATGGGGGAGACACGACAGCAGATCACTGACTTGCAGGAAATGCAGAGGTCCATGAAATCCTTCCTCATCTCAGCACTCAAAGCATACTTTAAGGTCTTGCCATTCACAATGAGGGCACAGTCATTGTCTTTGCGAAGCTGGTCCCCAAAGTCATTCACATGTCGACTCACAACTTCCCTTGTGGCCTGAATCCATGAATGGAGAGAAGGTAAGAATGAGCTCATGTTAGTAAATATAGTGAAATCCTGGGCTAGAAATACTATGAATGAAAGATGATATGCATACATCAAGACTATCTTCGTCGATGATAAGCAAGGCCATGGAACGGGTGAGAAGGTGACACGAGTAGCCAATATTAATGGCAGTCTCTTGCTTGTCCCCTGTGAGTACCCAAACATGGATGTCTGCTTTCAGCAGTGCTTCAATTGTCTCTGGAACCTGGGATGAAAACATCCAAGCATCATTATTAACATCATCTGCAGCCAAAAGGGAAGGTTTACCTCTGGTAAAGCAGAGCAAAAATTTTTTTAAAAGCAATTTTCAACTCCATACATCATATTAATTTCCAATTGTGTCAGCACATTATCCAAGAAAAGTGGTTTCAGCTTTCAAACTCCCATATAAGCCATCATGCATTATATAGCTAAATAACATTCTTAAAGGGATGCAGAATATCATCATTGCAGTTTGTAATAAAAGGCTATCAAATCAAGAAGAGTGTAAATAAATGGACCAAAGACCCCTTCAATCCATTCAAGATGGAAGAGAGTGGGGTGCAGCAACTTCATTCTAAGGAGATACAAAGTTTGCATATTCATACATAGAGGATTAACTGAGAATGAAGTTCCAGTGAATGAAATGTAATATAAGGATCAGAGTCTACTGTTTGTTGGAGGAGTACCTGGTAACTGATAGGATCCAAAGATTCCCAAATTTTCACAAGGTAGAACAGGTTTAAAGGTCTCAAATCAGTACCAGTCCAGTTGTGCACATACATAAGGTAAATGAGGGAACATATATCTATTACTATTATATTTCAGAGTGTTTGTGTGTGTGTCTGTCCTTTATGCACGGCCACACCTCTGATTCCAGTCCGACCAAACCTTGCATGGCTTCCTCATTTGGTCCAGGGATGGTCATGGGCTAGATGGCATTTCAAAATTCTGACCTCCCCACAGTACCTCATTTAGTGCAGATTTGGTTGATTCACTACTACAGTCCCCCAAAGGAGTCAAAATTTTGGGGGGTCATCAAAAAAAATTTAAGTAGTAACATGCAGCTTGCTACTGAAAATTTGCAATTGGTTGTATAGCAAAAGCTACATATTTTAAACAATTTCTAGCCAGGTTTGCCAAAGAGGCATTAAAACAATATTAAGCTCTCAAATATACATGTACAGTCATCCCCTGACTTGCGTCATCTCGTCTTATGTCATTCCGCACTTACATTGTTTGCCCCCAGACCCAATACAGTCATCCCCCGACTTGCATTGTCTCATCTTACATCGCTGGTCTCAGAACCAATTACAACATAACTTCAGGGGATGACTTTACAGGGTGACCAGAAAGTTCGGAGACACTCAAAAATACCAATATCCCGATACCATAAAGAACAATAAATGTTTTTTTAATTTCATAAGAAAGAACATAAGAAAACCTTCAAAATGAGTTAAACATCTTCGAAATAGCCCCCATTGGCAGCAATAACTTTTCCGAGGCGTTTTGGAAAATTGTCCACAGTTTCTCGCAGCTGTTTCACAGGGATTTCGTCCCATGCTTTCAGCAAAGTTGACTTGAGGCTGTCCAAATTTTTCGGCTGAGTAGCACAGACCTTTGCCTCCAAAAAGGACCAGATACTATAGTCCATCGGATTTAAATCAGGGGAGCAGGAGGGCCAAGCTTCTGGACCAATAAAATCTGGCAACTCGTGCACGCACCACTCTTTTGTTGATCGGCTGTTGTGAGCTGGGGCATTGTCTTGTTGAAATGTCCAGGAAGAATCCCCAAAATGATCCCTTGCCCAAGGATAGAGAACCTTCTTCAGAACTTCATTTTGATAGTAATTGGCATTGATTTTGATGTTAGGAGCCACAAAATGCAAGGGTGTTTTAC
>CAJPEV010000359.1:26850-53640 GCA_905338385.1 Darwinula stevensoni | reverse complement strand
GCTGTGGTACCATGGGGTCTCTGTGACCCCACTCCTCTTTGACCCATATTTTTTTTTAAACTATCACGATTAGTGACTTTGCCTTTCACGTATTTTTTCGTTTGTTTGTCGATATTTGAGTACAAACGTTTGTTGTATAATATTATTTGGAGAAAAACAAAATATTGTAATAAACAGTGTTTTTATTCTGGTAATATAGTACTTTTTTACCATGGGGTCAAATTGACCCCATGGTACTGTCAACTTAACTTTTTCATGGTACCAGAGCAGGGTTAAGCTTACTTCAGGCATCAAACTTTTTCAGAAGTGAAATTATACCAATAACATCTTAAGTTAGGATATGGGTATAAGAGTTAACCTCATGACAATTTTGGCCCCATAAAACAACATAGGACATGGAATATAATAATATGGTTGTGCACATTTTGGCCTGCCGTAAACAGGCAAAATCTCAAATAAAAGAACAAGCATGAATGTTACATCTTCATAGAGAAGACAAGCTGCTGACAGGCGTATCAACATGATGGAAGTGGAGGTGTTGCGGGGGATTCATTGGCAGATCATCCGTTGGAAGGATATCTGTATCGGTGATATCATTCGAGCCCGAAACAATCAGTTTTTTCCAGCTGATCTTGTCTTACTTTCTTCCAGGTATATAATGCCTTTTCTTCTTGCCTTGTCTTATGAGTGGCATATCTATAAATAATAGAGGTTCTGGGTAACTCACTTCCAGTGAGCCACAAGGTATGGCATATGTGGAAACTGCCAACTTGGATGGAGAGACAAATCTGAAGATACGTCAGGCCCTAAATCAAACATCTGGACTCATGGAGTCCAATGAATTCAGTAATTTTGTTGCAACCATAGAGTGTGAGCCTCCAAATCGTCATCTGTATGAATTTGTTGGAAATCTCAATGAGCAGGGGAAAAAGTGAGCTACTTTTTATTTCTATTATCATCTTGCAATACTGATTCCTTTGCCATGATTAGAGGCATTCCATCCCTTTAGATCAGCGTCTTTAGGGCCCCAGCAAATCCTCCTGCGAGGTTCAAAGCTTCGTAACACCAACTGGGTCCATGGGGTGGTGATTTACACTGGGCATGAGACGAAGCTCATGAAGAATTCTTCATCTCCACCATTGAAACGCTCCACTGTTGACAAGGCTACAAATTGGCAGATCCTATGGCTTTTTGTCCTTCTCATAGGGATTTGTCTCATCACATCTGTTGCATCTGAAGTTTGGAATGAGAAGAATCTTCCAACAAACTGGTACCTTGGCATGGATGGTGAGGACATTTAGGCTTCCTCTGATTACACTGGGGAAAAGGACTGTACTAATGATCATTTCGTTTTCCCTTGCAGAATTAAGCACTGCAAATTTTGGCTACAATCTTCTGACATTCATCATCCTTTTCAACAATCTCATACCCATATCTCTACAAGTGACCTTGGAGCTTGTTCGTATGATGCAGGTATGTGGCTTTTTTCTACATGTCAGCAATTGTATTATTAAATTATGTTACCTCTATCTGATTCATTTCAAAGCCCTTCCACTTTTCAGATTTTTCTGATCGATGATGGGAACTTGATATGTTTACTTAGGCTGTAGATGATGTTTGAACTGGGTATTTGAGTGTTTGCCATGGAGAGTGGCTTCTCTGACAATCTTTAATGCTAACATGTACTGGCTTTCATTGGTGTCATTCTTTCATGCATGTCATGCAATGAGGAAAACTGTTTTCTTTACAAACACAGGCCATTTTCATTTCCAATGACTTGGACATGTATTATGAAGAAACAGACACCCCTGCTCTCGTGCGTACATCCAATCTGAATGAAGAACTTGGGATGGTCAAGTATGTGTTAACAGACAAGACTGGGACTCTCACTCGGAATGTCATGATATTCAAAAAGATGTCAGTAGCTGGCCTGATGTATTCTGCTGATGAGGACCAAATTATTCAAGTTGGTTTAAACCTGAAGTTTCTCACTGCATCTTTATGCATGCTCATCTTGATATTATTATGATGAACATTCTCTCTGGTCTTGCAGAACCTGAAAGGAGGTCATGAAACATCAGCTTACATCAAGGAGTACCTAACTTTACTCTCTGTGTGTCACACTGTCATTCCAGAACACAATCCAGATACCAACATTTTGTCTTACTATGCTGCTTCACCAGGTAAGTGAATCTAGTCTTTCTGTAACCCAGATTGAAATAAAATATTCTCTGCTATGCTTCAATGCTGAAGTTACTAATAACTAAAACAGATGAGCAAGCACTGGTCCAAGGAGCTCGGAAGCTGGGTTATGTCTTCAACACTCGTACACCTGAAAGCGTCATCATTGATGCTGGAGGATCAGAGGAAAAGTTTGAGGTGTTGAATGTCTTAGAATTCACAAGTGAGCGGAAGCGCATGTCTGTGATTGTAAGGACCAGTGAAGGAGAGATCAAGCTATACTGTAAGGGAGCTGACACAGTCATATATGAACGATTGGGGATTGATCAGGCCTATAGAGATGTCACACTTCAACACCTGGAAGGCTTTGCTACTGAAGGCCTTCGCACTCTCTGTTGTGCAGTTGCCCATATCACTGAGGAACAGTACCAGGTACTCGTATCTTAAGCAACATCCTGATCAGTGATGTCTTTGAGTTGGTTCAGTATGGTCATATTTGTTAACTATCTTTTGTCTAGGAATGGCAGCAGGTATTTCAGAAGGCAGTGACCTCATTGCAGTTTCGCGATACCAAAATAGCTGATGCAGCAAATATGATTGAGCAGAACCTCATTTTGCTTGGAGCAACTGCCATTGAAGACAAGCTTCAGGATCAAGTGAGATAGTATCTTTCATTCTTTTGAGATTCTGCAATACTGTCACCATTTATTAGATTTGTTCTTAAACCTTTCAGTGCTAAATTCCTTTCCTTAATGCACTCCTGTGCTGAGATTTTTGCTTATGGTACACCATGGTATGTTCTACTTATAAAAAAAACTAGCAAAGGTGTTGCACGAGTGAATATTGTATATACAGGGTGACCGGAAAGTTTGGAGACTTGTAAAATTTTTTAGATTTTTTTCAAGTGTGAGGCTTCATTTCTTCCATGAGTCTAACTCTAGGCTTAATCTTTTTGCATCGCAAATATGACTCCTCCCGGTGCAGATATGGCATCGAAACCTAGCCGAGAAGCTGTGATTTACATGTTTCAGCAAGGTCATTCACCTGCAAAGATCATCAAGGAGCTGAAACTGCTACGATCCACTGTGTACAAAGCCATTGCCCACTACAAGGAACTTGGTACAACTCAGGATCGACCCAGAAGTGACCATCCCAGTGTCTTCAAGGATCCTGCTCTTCGAAAGCGTGTCAAACAGCTTCTTGATCGAAACCCGGAACGGAAGTGCTGAAGTCTTGCAAAGCACTTGAAGATCAAATGCGAAACTCTGCACTCCTATCTTGGAAAGAAGTTGGGCATTTTCCCTTTCAAAAAAAGAGTAGTTCAGGTGCTTACGAAGAAGGAAAAATCAAGGAAACTACTGGCGAGATTCAAGCGAAACTCACACCGTCGGATCGTGTTCTCGGATGAAAAAGTTTTTACAGTTCAGCAAGCGTTTAATCCCCAAAATGATCGTGTGTGGGCCAGAAAAGGATCCAGAGTCTTGTCAGAATCTCTGTTTGTGCAAAGAATGCAAAAACCCCAGTCTGTCATGGTCTGGGGTGGCATTTCAGCCGACGGTAAAACACCCTTGCATTTTGTGGCTCCTAACATCAGAATCAATGCCAATTACTATCAAAATGAAGTTCTGAAGAAGGTTCTCTATCCTTGGGCAAGGGATCCTTTTGGGGATTCTTCCTGGACATTTCAACAAGACAATGCTTCAATCACACCAGCCGGTCAACAAAAGAGTGGTGCGTGCACGAGTTGCCAGATTTTATTGGTCCAGAAGCTTGGCCCTCCTGCTCCCCTGATTTAAATCCGATGGACTATAGTATCTGGTCCTTTTTGGAGGCAAAGGTCTGTGCTACTCAGCCGAAAAATTTGGACAGCCTCAAGTCAACTTTGCTGAAAGCATGGGACGAAATCCCTGTGAAACAGCTGCGAGAAACTATGGACAATTTTCCAAAACGCCTCAGAAAAGTTATTGCTGACAATGGGGGCTATTTCGAAGATGTTTAACTCATTTTGAAGGTTTTCTTATGTTCTTTCTTATGAAATAAAAGAAAAACATTTATTGTTCTTTATGACTTCGGGATATTGGTATTTTTGAGTGTCTCCGAACTTTCCGGTCACCCTGTATATTGACTTTTCCCATGGCCTTTCGGTCCAATCGCAGCGGCAGATTCATTATTCAATAAAACGCAGTCAATGCATTATTTCTACTTCGAAACTTCCATGTGTTTTTTCTTTTTCCTTTTTGATTTCCATACTACATTTGTTTTGACGGAAACTGGACGTCATATTCTCATTATTTATGACGGTTGTTTCCAACACGGGGAGCTGCTTTGGGTCGATATTGAGGTGAGATGCTCTAGCTCCCATTCTCTTTATTAAGTCGTTAATAGTCTGGATGGGAGGTACACAATATTTTGGGGAAACATGAAAGGAATCGGATAAAAATATCGGATTCAACTAAGCATGCAATGTCATTTGGAACTTCATGTTATGTGGGATAATTTCATTCTTTTGGAAATTGATGATCAACTTGATGAAAATGATGTCGATGGGCGTCCACTTCACTCCTCATCCACTACGGTTACACGACCATTTTCGGAGTCACGGCACCATTTCCTCACGTTGCACTGACAGGACATCCGTGCCGTACACAACCACAAGCTGTCGGTGGATTTTCACTGGTTGTGTCTTCTGTGCCCACATAAGTCGAATTACTGCTCGGATCTCCAGCTTCGTATACACGAGCAGTACCTTCGCCATGTTCGCTCCGACTCTGCGCCTACCGCGGTTTGTAACAGCGGTGGCTGCTGCCATTTAGTGACACTATTTGGTACTAACATGGGGGGGGGTGTCACAGCACCAGATGTTTGTTAGTTTGGCGGGCAGAAAAATGGGAACCTTACTTTCTGACTTACCCTCGTGTATATGCAGCTCGATAGTGATTCCATTTGCCAGAAAGGGAAAGCCGCCCTCATGGAGCGATGAGCAGTGGTTAAGAATTCTCCCTCGATGATTTATAACTAGTCGGGGGAGGAAAGGAAGGAGAAACACTGAAGAAACCAGTGAAAGCAAAGGCCTGTTTTTCTTTCTCGGGCACGAAAGAAACGACTTCAGTCAGGATGACCTCTCCTCGATCGTTCAACGTGGAAAATTGGGCTATACCTCATTTGTTGATTTCCCCATCTCTTTGCATCTGCGGACCCTCTCGGACCTCTGCGGACCCAGCAGAAGAGAGGATCAGGACGGCCGAAAGAAAGGCGAGGAGAAGCGCCGTCGAGAATTGTATGGGCGGGTTTCACTGTCTGGACTCTCGAGCAGCTCTGCAGCGTCGGAGGGATGGGGAACCGAGGTCGTTTCGCCCAGGATATTCTTTCCTCCTTAGAAAGAATATCCTTGGGGGGGAATGCATCGGTCTGCTTTTTCTTCCTGCTTCTTTTTCCTTCGAGGTTTTAGTTTCGCAAGTTTGACAATAAATGCGAAACATGTCACCATTCCGAGCGAAGTATGGTTACCTCCTGGCAAATGGGAGTCGGTGAGTTTTGTACCGAGTTTAGACGTGGGACAAATGAAGATAAGTAAGGTAAATAATTAATGCGGAGATTTCCTCCATTTTGTAACTGGAGCCATAATTGTTTTAGTCATGAAACTGGTAGGGTAAAACCCCAGTGATAGGCCACGTCGCAGGAAAATTCCAAAAAACTAGGCATTTGTTTCATGACCACCTTTGAAGTATGCATGTGCTTAAATGCATCTAGCTTATGTCACAACAGGGGTAGGCGCGCTATGGAAGCTTAACTGTTAGAATTTTTTGTGCTGTGGCCCATCTCTGGGTCTTTTACCATAGGCAATATCGAATGAGAGGAACGGTGAGGGGATATTTTGGACGATGGCATTTTAGCGGGAAAGGATTCAATGGCTGGATAAGTTTTAAAGGGGAGTGTAATTTTCTGTGAATGGAAAAGAAATGACAGAGGAATCACAAGTAACAAACATGCAACAAACAAAATGAAGACGAAATGCCCTTCTAATGCTGTTTTCGCCCTGATTTGGGACCCATTCTTCTCTCTTTCCTGACCCACTCCGGTCAGGAAATACAGCGCTTGAAATAAATCGACACTCCGCATCTGGACCACGCTAACTTGTAACTCTGAACTGCATGTTCTGCTATGTCACTCTCAATGAAAAACTGAAAACCATATTATTAGGAATCATCGAACGTGTAAAAAAAAAACATTCCATGTAATTTATTCTGAGCGTAGATTTTAAATTGGTTGTTGCATTGTAACTGGTCTCAGGCTATCAATGGAAATGGGAAGAATGATTGAGAGAGCTTATGATCTTGTGCACCACCCCCTCCCCCCAGCAAGTTTGAGGGGCGGAAGAGGACAAAGTGCACGATCTCTTTGAAACTGCAATATTTGAATCCAGATCCGATGGATCAACCGATGAACCGCAGAGAGTCTTTTCTTGTCGACCTGCGTACCCTGCGCATTCACTCATTTAAGCCACACGAAGAACAAAATATTGCAAATATAAACAGGGTCATGTTTGCAATATGGACCGGTTTTCCACACATTTGTCCCCCCTCGGATATCATTTATTTTCTTTCAAGGCTTCTTCTAGGTCTGCAAATTGTGGGTAAACTTTTGTTGGATTTGTGGAGTATTGTGTAATAGTGGGACTTCATTCTCGTTCCGTTATATGAAACTTGTAGCAGACGACGCACTATCATTTCCTCCTTCTCCTCTCACAGTCTCTCACCTGCCTAGGCTTTTCCCCCCTTCGCTTTCCCCAGCACAGGGATATGAGGCGCCAGCAATCCTCCGCTATACAACTCGCTTTTGATTTCCTCATTACTTCTGTTCGTTTTCCCTGCTAATTCCTAGCCTCTCCGCCATTAGAGGCCTGCACTGATGAATTTTTCCGAAACGGACCTGGTCCGCTCGAGTGGAATCACGCACCACACCCGACCCAGAATTCGATCGTCGGCCTCGTTCTATGGGGCTCGAGCCTCACCTCATGTTGGACTGATCGCGTTGCGGGCTGCTTAAGTCTCTAAGCTTTTAAACTGTAAGTCTCTGGAAAGTATTCGCCTGCACCGGACCGGAAACTTGATGAGCAACGCAGCAACTTGCCCGGTCGGTCCCATCAAATCGATACGCTTCTCTTGCATAAGAGCTCTACCACGTATACCACACCGTTTGAAATTCGAACATCATGTTTCCTTCAACCGCTACAGGGCAGAATCTGCTGAAAATTAGTATACAGCCGATCGGGGATTCCCTAATGTCGAAGGAGAATAATTTATTACCCTATTTATATTTTTCCTGAGCATGACTCAGAACACGTCTGGAGGCATGTTTGAAAGTCTGTAATAATGCATGTGGCATGTTAAGGACCTTTGCATTTGTGTCACGTAGAGGTTGGCAAGATATGAGCCTCTTGGGCTTGTCAAACAAATATTCACACTGTAACGTGGCGGACCGGATACCATAATCATATCAACTTCATTGGATATGATTATCAAAATGGATTCAAGGAGATGAGGGGATGAAGGAATCAAAAATCACGAAGGAGCGGTGAAGGAGAAAAGAAAACAGGTGCAAATAGGGGAGGCAGACGGGATGGCCTTTCATCCCGTTGAAAGAAGAATGCTGCACTCAGGACACATGGGAGACGTCATCTCCAGGGATGCTCGATCCTCACCATTCTCCCTTTATACATCGTTCTGAACACTAGAAGCAAGCCAAGGGAAGCGGAGAGCTGTTTTGTGACGCCACAATGCTACACACCCGATATGTAAACAGACTACGAGGAATCTGTTTTTTTTTTGTATGCACAGGATTTATTGAGAAATTGGAGTGTTGGTATTACTTGCATGTTTGACCTAGGATTTGTATCTGTAAGTGAAACAAGTGTCTACTTAAACCAATACTGAACTAATTATCTCTTAATGAAGGATAATTGCTAACCCTCTAGCCCGATATACACAATATGTACACAAAGAAAGGCAAGACGCATAAGTCAAGAGAGGAAATTTTAGGGACAAAACCCCAGTCCTGGAACTCAATTCCATAGTAGTTTAACTTCCCAAAATAACTTTAATTGTAGTTTTAGCTCATTTATTGCCACTGGAACTCCAGTCGTACTTTATTTTGTCGTCTCTGTGGGGATTTTCATAAACTTATTGTTTTATATTTTAGTTTTCGTCTAATTTATGTTGGACTTGATCAGAAATCAAACAAATTCAAATTTTTACTCCCTATTTTAGTCATTTCATTTCAGTTCATTTTTTTCCGTTCTCAAGATTCCTTCAGAATTTCAATGGATCCGCTATTCTTTATGAAACTTTCACCCAACTCAACTTTCCTAGCAGTTGCAACAGTTGCAGTTGCCTATGTTCCCAGAGAAATAAATGTGGCTTCAAATTTTTAGTAAACAATTCAGAAACGAATTATTGGAACTTACGCTGGAATAATATTTTCAATGTGTAATGTAACAGCCGGAAATATTTCTGTCAATGCTCATTTCCGTTTCCAATGGAGGAATTATTTTATATTCTCGCGAAAGAAAATTGAAATATTTTCCTCATATTTCTCGTTGTAAACGCATTTCAAAGTAGGACATGGACTATTCCTTTCCATAAATTTACCGAAACTGTATGAAGCAATTGATCAGACACCGAAACATTATTGAAAGCACTGCCAGCTCTTCCGTAAACCATAGGAATAGATGCTGGTGCAGGTAAAATGGTATGTCCAAAATGTCAGCTGTGATTCAACGGAGACCACTGTTGAAAACCGTTGATTCAATGGCGAATCACCGTTGATTAGCTTTTTTAATTTCAACATGTTTAGCTTTTCCTGTAAGGGCTACGCCTTCCTGTTAAATATATGGAAAACTGAAATGAACCTCTCCAGCGGACCTAACAACGTTTAGGTTGTGAAGGTCTTATAATGTGAAACCGTTCATTGCTGCCTCACGCATGAGTGATGGAACGTGGAAGGTTTCCCAGAAGGGGGAAGGTTTCCCAGTTGTAGAGCTGAAACAGTTGCAGGAAATCAAAAATTCCATAATCAGTAACGAACCTAGAATGTGCTTCTTTCTTCGCTTCTATTGGAATAATCGTTTTATTCGTCGCAGTTCACTGCGCCTACTTCCCAAAGGTCCATGTGAGATTTAAACTAGTGGCACGTAAACCTGCTGCAAACCGGAGGAAACTATGTACTCTGTTGGTTGTCGTGGAAGGAGTCACCATGATCTTGAGAGACTACCACCCCAGTAACTCCCGAACTTGTTCAATGAATGTTTCATTTAACTTATTGCCAGAGTTCCATTAACGTCCTTGGGAACGTTCTGTTGACTGCTTACATGTTAAAAATGCAAGGCAATGAAAAATAACTCAATTTATGAGTTCCCTGAGCTTAGATTTTTCCATGGTTTCGATAAAACTGTATTTTTTAGGATTCATCCGATATGCAATTAACGTTTTTGATACGTTAATTTCATTGAACTAGTATGTATGAAGCCTGCCATCATTTACCAGTGATTATCTTCGGCACCCCACAGGCGAATGGAACGAAGGAGGCGAATGCGAATGGAATTGAAGAAAAAGATAGCCCCTCTATTTCTTCATGGACGCTAAAAATCCCAGGATTTCCGGCAGCAGGGGGGAGGCATCACGGTGAGCGATGCCACTGTTCCCTTTGCGATTATACAGACAACTCTCATTTCCTCGTTCTTCCGAGGGATGGCGAGACGATAGCGAATCTCCGATTTTGCGTGGAAGTTGCATCCCCTTCCTTTCCTGTGGCCGATTTGGAAATATAATGTTGAAAAGGCACATCCTCGGATGATAAGGAAGAGTTCTGTCGAAACCCCAAGTTCATATCTACAAGCGTTTGGCCTGTAGAGCTGTCACATACACACACACACACAAACAAACAAACAAACAAAGAATCAATTGTCGCTCGGCCTAGCTAGCGGCCAGAATCGCGCACGCTATATGTTTAACCTTTTCTGGTTTGAAAAGTGTAATTTAAACAATTAAAAACCTATATCTATGGCAGCTAGTTCTTATCGAGATTTATTCATTGATTTGAAGGATACAGGGAAGAAAAAGAGAATATATTTTTGATAAATTGAATGAAGTCTTGCTTTTCATTACCTCATTATCTGATTTGGAGGAATGGAGATCTTGTCGATGAAAATAGAAATATGCGGTTGAAAGGTCTGTCAACAGAATTCGTCCCAAGAAGCAAAACATTCTTGAAGCTGATGGCTGAATTTGCGATGAAGAAGTTTCGGGGCTGCTGAGCGAAGTTCTAAATCAGTGATGAGCAACTTTTTTTGACTGCGAGGCCGCAAGTGAACCTTTTAGGTTCCCGGCAGGCCGCATGCATTTATTATTATTACTAAATTACAGGCTTCATGCTGCTGAGCAACAAAATAATCCTAAGCCTGGCTTAGTAAACCAGGTACGAAAATAGTAAATGCCAATTTTATGCTAATGACTAATTTTGAACATTCTCCCACTTTCTTACTGGACAAAATACCGATCAAGCCCTTTGCTCCGAAAGCAGTGATGCAATGACCAAGACGAGGTCGAAGTTCGAAATAGCTAGAAAAAAAACGTGATTTTCGAGAGGATTTTCAAATGGCACGCAAAGAATGCCTAAAAGGTTTGAACGCCACTTTGCATAGAGATGCATTGGACACGGTGCAAAATCTGACTTATGGATTTCTCGATGCGTTGCTTGCAACTGATTTTGGAGGGGCAAACGTGAGGCGCAACGAGTCGAGATTTTCGCAAAATCCGTTTCCCATTCTGAACCCATGGTACTATCATGAAGAATGTCATATCATAGAGTAGAATTTAAGGAAGAGAATGAGACTAATTTCAACGTTCTACATGTAACGATGCCGGAGATGAATGCCTCTGAGGAGACCCATCGAAATTTTTGCCTTTGACCCTACTTCCTGTCTACACCTTTACCTTTGAGTATTGAAAAGTGGCTCTTGGGCCCTCCTTCGAGGTCCCTAACAATAATTGTAGAGCGGAATTTTGATCCAAGGGGTCAATTTTTATGTTATATGTATCTTAAAGGAATGCGATGTTCAAGCTTCCAAGTGTGGTGATTAAACGTTGCTATCGACACGTACTTACGATGCCTTCGTTCTTTCTTTGAATGACCCAAAATAGGAATCTATAGAGGGGAACGCTTTATCATTTGATATCACCATTTTGGTAACAAAATTATGGATCCCAGGCCACAAAGAAGCTCACATTCCCAATGAAAACCCTTTACGGTGATAGATTCACCTCACCCGAAAGGAGTTACAGCAACTTTATCTCCCGGGTTTCACTCCGAAGCCAGAACCTCTCGGCCATCGAACCCCGGTACATAATGGCCATCCTTGCTCTTCTCCACCTCTACAGCGCCTTGCATTTCACTGTAATGAAGGAAGAAGTCCACATGAAAGGTTGATTGATATGGCGAGGAACTGATGATAATAGGGACGTGCCATACATTGAAAAAACCAGAGCCACAACAAAAAAGGGAAGCCGGACACATCCAGAGGAAGAAGCATGGTCCATGCTTTCCACCTTCAGAGTGTGCTTCTATTGCTTCATTTGTATGATATTGCCTCGGGCTCCCGGTCCAGCCAGGGCAGACCGAGTATGGAATCGTTGGGACATCAGAATGGCACTCGGGACATTGCTTCACCTGATAAGACACGGGTCTAATCTATGATGATGTTAGCGATTATCGTGTCAGAGTTAGATAGGCGTGCTCCACTCTGTCTCTGAACGACCATTGGTAAAGTCGTCTTTGTTCGGGAAGAATCGCCCGAATTTGACCTTGTGTGTTTTCCTGCACCAATTCACAAACTAGACTGAAAGGTTCGGTGAAAGGGTTTCGCTGCAAAATAGCATCATGGGAGACACAATTTATTCGTGGCTGATACACCTGAGGGACCTTCTGAAGAGCAGGGATATTATGATTAACGTGAACAGGTTCATCGACGAGATGACATTGAAAAGACTTATTGGTGCTGCTGACGATTACAGAATTAAGGAAATGTCAGCGTACTCAAGAAAGATTGATGAAATTTTCAGGATCCTCCTGGAAGATGCTTCACAGCAAACCGTTGATAAAGTGAAAGTCATTTTGAGGAGAATGGGGAGAGGGGACATCTTGAGGAAGGCTCAAGAAACTTTGGAAAGTGAGTATTACAATTTTTTCCACCTGGAGCTCACCTCGATTATGAGGCGTTACCAAACTCAAATTTTATTTGGGGTGCTAAGTAAATTTAAGAACGTGCTTCCATGTTGGATCGCAAAAACGGTGATTGTGCTGAGACGGGTCCAACGCCGGATATACTGAGGTCATCAACGATTATTTGCATTGAAATTGATCGGAGAATCAAGAGTAGTGCAGTCGAGTAGTATATATTGAAACGGTGTCCTTAACAGAAATATAAGGGGCCACGTTTGCTCCAATGTGAAGGGTTTCAAAAATTGGGTTAGGTTAGGTTAGGTTATGATGCATTTATTTTGCATGAGTTTTCCTTCATAATAATACTTTCAGCAGTTTTAAGGGAAGGGAAATGGAGACTACCAAGAAAAGATCAATTAAAATGCAATTGAATTGTGCTTTGTAAAAATCTATTCATGTATCTACGATTCATTAAGTTTCATATAATGAATCGCGCATAAAAACTTGCTTGCTAGATTTTCCAATTCTCCTTTTATGAAAAATGCTATTGCATGGTTTTTACATGAAACTAGTTTGCATGTTAGACCTTGTTAACTGAATTGTATGGGTAAGTGGATATTAACTTCAGCAGAATTGGTTGTTTCAGGCAGGGAACACACTGGAGGCAATTATTACATTGCGGAACGACTTCAATGTAATTAATATCTCTCAATATACTTATTCACAGCAAGTTCAGATAATCGCAGAGCGTCTCACTTGTATAGCCCTCAGGGAAATATCTTATTTTTAGCACCACTTCCTTCCATCTCATGCCAAACCGTTGTAAGGTGCTCATTAATTGATGGAGTTTGGAGCAGGTGGAGACGTTTTATACGATAAATAATTTCATGCAAGACCTAATGAAGCTATTCCAGAAACAATAGTCTTATCCATGTAAAGATTGTCATATCCGTAGTTTTTTATCTTTAGGTTACCGATTAAAAAAAAACAGTTGAGTTTTTAGAGCATATTTCTTTAAAATTGGTATTTTAAAGTCATGGAATCTTTCCCTTCTGAAGAATGCCATATGGGGCTCCCCTCCACTATTAGAAGATAATTCAATAGAAGAATGAGAGTATATAAAATGTTATGAAGATTCTCATGCATCTGGAAGCTTAGATACAGCAAGAGATTTTACATATACTACTCCTAATAAAGATCTTTCGTTGTTACCCTGTAAATCTTATTTAAGGATTCAAGGTAGATTAACTAAAGATAACGGAATTGTCTATACTAACTTAGAGAAAGCTACTTTGCCTAATAATGATTTTAATATTTTTGAAGAAGCAAGATACTATACAAGGCATAATGATATTGAATATTTAGGAAACGTTTGCACAGGACCTTTAGTCAATGATATTAGAGACTATACGCACCTTGATGAGGTTAAGGGTATTCATCATTTGCAATGGTGGTTTCCAAATACTTATGCTGGAAGTAGAAAGATCCATGGATACTTGTTCTTCCTTTTAATCTTAAAGACGATCCTCATGGTACAGGTGAACAACAAGAAGCCAATAAGATTTGCTGAAAGATGGAGAGTTATCAAAGAAAATGTTATGTACATATGTATGTTTGCTTTTACCAATTCATAGATTGTATTCGCTTTGTAATAATATTCAACGTGTATTTAGAGGAGTAAATCATAGAATCACATTAACTTTAAATAGGAAAGAATAATCTTCGAATCAAACGATTTACCAGATGGAAGGTTTGTTATTAATGAGATGGAATGGATGGTTCTTTATGTGAACCATATTGAATAGAATGGATATACTAAAGAATCAACTAGCAAAAAATGCTAAATTTAGATTAAAATGGAATGCAATTACTGTATACGATATATGACCTCAAAAACAACAAGATATTAAAGTTCAACTGTCAAGTTCTATTTACAAGCCTACAGGTATATTTGCTTATAAAAACTGACATGTCCAGTAGTGAATAATATTGTATTTGATCTCTTCAAAATTGAACATATATTCCTTGAAATTAATTATGAACATACACTACATTAACCGATTAAATGCAACTTCGAATATGACAATCATGTAGAGATGTATAATAGGTTTTTAGAAGCTGGTAAATAAAATAAGTAATGAACTGATTATGAGGCCTTTAAAAAAATATTAACCTATTTTTTATATAGAGGTTTCTAAACATCCTTCAGAGCTCATATGAGAACACCAAGTTTCACCTATAAGCTATAATTAAAACTGCATTGATGATATGTATACGAACAAGCATGAATTTCACTTCATGCCTTGGTTAAATCATGAAGCGTATCTGTCTAATAATCAACTTAATATTGAAAAATCAATTTGGCCTCTGGTTCGTCATCAAGGGTTTATGACACACTTCAGTTTTGTCAGATAAAGGACAACACCTTTCAGTCAGCTGTAGAGAGATCTAATGGGGTCCCGCTTCACCGGATTGAACGGGAAAAAGTCCGCAACTCTGATTTTCAAGGAAAATCCCTCCATTAACCATGTCTTAGGTGAGGAACATGAGTGATATTTAATGACCGAGGCTTGACACTACCCTTTACATGTCACATGGAAGCCGCAAGTGTATATTTTGAAGCCGAATAGAATATACTCGATATATACATATCTACGATAAATATATGTTTAAAAAAATAAATAGTACCAAACGCACATTAACGCGCGTGGACGTAGTTTAGGAAAATACATTTGTTTCCAGATGGGATGCATATTTAACTAACGAATTATTTCTCCAAATATCATCAATTTCAAGTTTCACTGATTTTTTAAATGAAAAATTATTCACTTGGTAAATGATAACAAAGCTCACTTATCTATTGCTACAAAGTAAGCAGTTTCAAGAGAGCGGTATATATTTTCGGAGATCTGTGTTCACTAGATTTTATGAGATTCCACGAATTGAAAGTAGGGGGAAACTGGGATTTTGTTTTAGAGTCCTCTACTTTTCAAATTTTTCATTATCGAAACTATTGCAGATACATCAAGAAATAAGCTACCATATTTCAATACTCGGATGGGAGGATCACATACCTGTATATATTTTTAAAGAAAAATCCAAGACTTTGACCTGACACAAAAACCATGACCCCGGCTGATTTTAAATGGAAACACCCAACGTATTTTTCACTCATAGGCCTGCATGAAAAGTGGTGGGGATGGACTATACGGACGATACGCATAAAGGCGCGATCGATAGAGGATAATATTTCCAATCAATAGAAGCCTGTATTGTAGGCTAACACCTGCCTTGGTGGGCGGGGGACAGGGGTGGCGGGGGGTCATGCGGAAGTTCAAGTCCAAGCGGTTGCTACGTAGAGCGTTGACAAGGCCGCTGACTGAATTCGTGAATACCCGAAAATGCTGCGCGCTTAGCATCGGCTGACCCTGAGTTGGTGGATGTCTTCCACGGATTGGAGTCTCCGTCTCGTTATTGACCTCAATTTTTCTTTCGAGCTTTCGCGACTGTCGGGACCGTCCTCGAGGACGGGAGAGAGAGGCTGGCGCGTAGCGTTCGAAGGGCCGCTGGTTGACCCCGTGGGTTCCCGACAAGGTAACATGCTTCGCCTAAGTCAGAGATGTCAAACTAGATTAAGCAGGATGGAATCCTTTCGGTATGGTTGGGTCCACATAGCAAATCTTAATCCCTAAGTTTCAAATGCTAACGGGTTGAAATAGTCGAAAATTTTCAAAAACCTAATGTTGGAGATAACTTTGCCATCCGGACAAAATTGACTAGTGGGCTGTTTGGCACCCCTGGCCTTGGCCGACCAGAAATTTGTGAAAATCTTCCAAGAATCGGCTAGTTCCTTGTATTAGTTTAAAATGACATTAAGAGCTCTATTCCACACATGTTGCAATCGGGTTGATGACTTGATTAAAGAAGATCGGCGCATTTAATATTTAATGCAGTCATCAACCCGATTCTTGTGAGATTTGTAGCTTGCCGTCACAGGTCTCCCACTTCGCTGTTGGTCACACAAATCCCTTTTTTCTGGTTCACCATCGTTACACTTTTTGACCCAACGATGCACAGTTCTCTCGTCAACACATTCATCACCATAAACAACCTGCATTCGTCGATCAAAATCAATCGGAGCCACTCCTTCCACGGTCAAAAATTCGATTACAGCACGTTGCTTAAATCGCGATGACGAGTGGGTCATGGGAAGTCTCCATTTCAACTGCAACGAAAAAATGACCGTTCACTCTAACGACTTGCTAATGACTGGGGCGCCAGACACTAAGTCACAGAACGTGTCAAGCCTTTTCACGCTACTAGTGCTATCTGTTAAAAATTATGGACATAGAGGGATTACTTTTCATTCAACCCTCGTATTTTGAACATTGGAAAGACAGGAGTTCCGGAAATTCCTTCTAAAATGGTATTTCTAGATGTTCTATGCATCTCGATAAATAAAAATCCTTACGTAGAACTGATATGAAAGGCTTCATTTGCGTTCCACTCGAAGTCGTTGAAGTTCTGCGTGATGTGAATTTCGGGCCACGCGATACGAAAATTATCCCTGAATGTGACTCAGATCATACATTAATCCGAGATAACGATATCTCGCCAGCGTGAATCCTCCATTGTTGCGCAACCCTAGACCACGATGGAGTCTTCACCGACATCCGCACAGGTTCTTCAAAAAGCACCCTCGCTCAAATGAATGCGAGGTCTTCGCTGTGAAGCGGACAGTGCAGCAAGAGGTGAAAGGGGAGGGAGGAAATGATTCGCCTCCGCTGCGTCCAACGAGATCTGAGTAATCGCCCTGGGGTCATTGCATGCGAACGTGGTTTTCACCATGCATTATTATAGTTCGGCTGGCTTTTTTTTAGATTTTGATGGTAGGCTGAGGGGATTACACTGATTTCGTTCCTCTCGTACCCATTTCGCATCAATTCGGAGTCCAAAGAGAGCGCTTTAGTGAAGGCCGGATTGACGGGTCTTTCCGTCTTTCTCATGCTTTCGACCTTTCTCGTCCTTCCTTCTGCCCAGAAGACGAAAAGGGTCCGAAAGGCAAGACCGACAAGGATTCGTATCCTCGAAATTTCTCACGAGATGGTCCTTTTCAGTTGTTAGGGTCTGTTTATTGTCGATGACCATGACGTGATCCTACGTGACGAATTCTAAATTCCAAGCTTTGACACACCTCGTATGATCTTTGGTCGTCACTTGAAACAAGTGTGGAATAGAGCCCTGAATGTCATTTTAAACTAATACAAGGAACTAGCTGACCATTGGAAGATTTCAACAATCTATCAATCGGAGCCAATCCTTCCACGGTCAAAAATTCGATTACAGCACGTTGCTTAAATTGCGATGACGAGTGGGTTATGGGAAGTCTCCATTTCAACTGCAACGAAAAAACAACCGTTTACTATAACGACTTGCCCATGACTGGGGCGCCAGACAATGAGTCACAGAACTTGTCAAAACTTTTCACGCTACTAGCGGTATCTGTTGAAAAATTATGCAAGTAGAGGCATTACTTTTCATTCAACCCTCGTACTTCGACGGAATAATGGAACTATTCCATGTTTACTCCTCCCTGTCACGTGCAGAGACGATACGATACGAAGAAAACTGCAGACATCCTGCTGCACAGACTATTCCATTCTTGAAGGGAAGTGGAAGCGACGGATCCCCATCGTGGATGAGAATTGGCAGGGGAGAACATGAAAACAAGAGCGCCTGGAAGAGCGGAAAACCAATCTAATCTTTCGAGGAAAGGTACATAAAACCATAAAGTGGAGTATCACACTGTCTCCATCGCATGGTCTACGCTTTCCAAGTTCGTAGTTGGCCTTTCCCACATTTTATCCACAGGGTGGGCCAAAAATGCTACAATTTTTTATGAGTTGTAAATTAGATCATAGGGTGCCAATTCTGATTATATTTGGTAGGCTCATAAGGTGACTCAATTTGAGTTTAACGGATTGGTTTAGTAATACAGTTTGCAAAATAACATCATGGGTGACTCGATTTCTCTGCGGCTGATTCACATGAGGGAAGTTTTCAAGCGCAGAGAGGTTATGATTGCGCGGACAAGTTCATCGATGAGATAACGGCTAACTTTCTTATTTGTCCAACTGAAGATTACGGTATGATTGGAATTCCAAAGTATTCAACAAAAGATCGATGGAAGTTTCTGGATCCGCTTGGAATTTTTTCGCAGGAAAATATTGGGAAATTGAAACTTATCTAAAAGGAAACGGAGAGGGAAGACATCATGAAGAAAAGTATTGGCAATTTATTCAGCGTGAAGCTCACTTCGATTGTGAGGCGTTACCAATCGCGAACTCTTCTTGGGGTTCATGGTTATTTGAATAGACGAACATCTATGTTGTTGTCGCAAAAATATTGATTGCGTTTGGAAATGTCCCATCGGTCATGGTCATCAAAGATCAATTGCATTGAAATTGCTCGAAAAACCAACTATGATGTTTCGCATCTGTGATGAGTCACAGATTAGGTTCGCTTGGTGCCTCGTCGAAAGTTGTCAGAGCCCGTCGCTCAGGCCAGTCTTTCTCTCTTCCCGAGCAGGATCGGGCGTAGATTCGCCGGATGGAGGTGGTGCCATTTCTGTCCCTGCCAAGGAAACCTCTGACCCTTCGGTGAGTGAATAAAACGTCAACGACTAGCACAAGTAATAGTACAAGGGAATTAAAAAAAAAATCCAATCGTATTCATGTCTACCATAGGAGTGAAATTGACAAATAAATGTCAGGTTCTTTTTTCTATCTTACCTCTTCGTTATTTCGATTTCAAGGAGAAGTACAGGATGACCTCACTTCCTCGGGGCCAAGCGATGATCATCAACATAAAGGAATTTAACGATCCAAAGCAGAACAGGAAAGGGTCAGAATTTGACAGGAGGGATATGAAGAAATTACTCGAGAAGAAACTTCATTTCACTGTCACAGTTAAAGATGACCTGAAGCTCGAAGTAAGCCACGGAGGTTCAAACTTTCTCAGCAAATGACAATATTCATGTGTACCCCCGAATTTATAAAGACTGAGCCTTGTGAAACCTAAAATTATTGTTTGTAAGGAGTTACCACTTCAATGGCACGATTGCCAGCAAACCTTGGAATGTCTAAAATCTGAATATGATAATATTAACACATATTGAGGATGCTTGTTCCTGAGCAAGATCAACGCAATGCTCCGGGAAGAAATTGAAGCTGGAAGGTGTTAATTTATTCTCAGAATACTATAGCGTTTGGATATCCGCGCAGGAAATGAAAAAAAATCTGGATGAGTTTTCCAAGAGGCCAGAACACAAGCATGGAGACTGTTGCGTCGTTGTCATCATGAGTCACGGATACCAGGGGTCAGGTTCCGATCCCAAGACGTCATCTCCCTTCGTCATTTACTGTTCTGACGGGAAGATGCTTGAGGTTGAATGGATCATCCAAAAATTCAACACCGTTGAGTCCTTGAAGGGGAAACCCAAAGTCTTTATCATCCAGGCTTGTCGGTACTAGAATTAGCAAAGTCAATACTGACATGATATTGTGCATGGTCTTGTAGTAAAATATAGATTTCTCTACAGGGCAAAAGGCAGTCAATCTTTTGAGCAAATCTTTGGAGATATAGGAAATCCTGGGAGATTTGCAACAGATGCCAATAAGTTAGGAGGCGTTACAGTTCCAACTGATACATTTGTCGCCATTTCCACTACTCCATGTAAGCATCGGCTTCCAATGAACTGTTTTGTAATCTATGCACCAAATGTGCATTCACATATAACCCTCTTCTTTGATGTTTATCTTTACTTTACCTTTGAGGTCTCAATGAGCTAATTGCTTTTAATATACTTGTCAGATAATGTCAGCTACAGGGATGAGGAAGAAGGAACGCTCTTTATTCAGGCTATCTGCAGCGTCTTCGAACAGTTCGGCGGCGAAATGGACTTCATAAGCCTGATGAGAAAGGTAAGTTTCTGCCAGGTTGAACCTGTTTGAGATGCTGGAAGCATGTTTCGCAAAAAGGGGTTTTGGAATGTCTGTCTGTTCAGGTTCATGATGAAGTGGATAAACTGGCAGAAGAAGGAAACGCGGAGCAGAGCCCGGAGCTGTCGATCAGGGGAAAGAACAAGGTTTTGTACTTCAATCCGTGATTCTCCAAATGCTGAAATCAACATCCACTTCAGTTGGAAAACATTAGAAATAAATGTTTGCCTTCGTGCAATGAGAATTTCATTTTGGAGGATCACTGTCTACTATATCATAAGAAGCATTGGCCTTCCTGCTGATATTTTACTTTCGAACTCTATTTTTTTTCTTCGCAGAGCGAACAAAATTCATTTATTGATCAAGGTTTCTCTTACATAGAGGAATCTCTCACTAATGGAGGAGTTCTCTAGAAAAAAAGGCGCATGTGCAACATATGCATTTCGAGATAAACAATAAAAAACTTAACATTACTGCTCTGAAGGTCTACTGCTGGGTAAACTTAATTATCAGTAAATTGATTTCTTATACCTTTTTCCAATTGAATTTGTGGTTTCAATGAATTTCTTCATCTCACTTTGCTGTGATGCAGGCAGAAAATGTTTATGCTCATACGAACTTTTTTCCATATCTGCGCTGCTGGAACTTTCTCCAAAGAATCTTTCGCCACTTCCATCCAGATAAAAATAATAATTAATTAATGCAGCAATAGTTTCCAAAATAAACTCTATCTTCAAGAATAGCAATGAAAATGCTAATATTCAGAACAAGTTTCATTCACTAATCATTCAGCAGTGATCCATTATTCGTGTATACATCATCTGAATCTGCAATTACGAGTATTTCATGCATATATCCAACTTCTCACATCCTTCCGGAGGCTTCAATATCTGGGCCTCCTTCTTTCCCTTTCCTCATGTCTGGTTTCTTCCCCATTTTCCTTTTTAATTTAAAAGGACAAAATAATTATACCGAAATCGTTCAGCATGGAAGTGCTAATCGAATAATCATGGAGGCAGCCATATTGAAATTGTCTGGCAGTTGGTCTACTCTCGTATAGTGAGATCACGACAAAATGTTATCTCCTTTGCTGAATATGCAGGTTAACTACTTCCTGACCACCTTATCCAATGACTAAGACACCTAAAACAGTGCATGGACATGGATATGGAAAAAGGGCGTATGGGCACATACGGCCCTTTTCCAGGGAACTCCTCAACTAATCCTGATGCTTCACCAGAACTCCAATCCCACTTACCACTTTCATCCATTCTTTCGCTCGCAGGAGATCTCGCATGTATGCGAGTTTCGCATGAGTCGCGCATTCAGGTGAGCTTATCGTTTCGCTAGAATTCCTCTCTAGTGCCAGCGTAAAAATATATTATTTCATCCATTCATGCGTGAGGGCTAGGTGTACCTATGTGTGAGCATTAGCGTAAAAGTCACGCGTTAGAGGGAAAGGCTGGGTCCTTGCACATTCAAATCAGAATAAAGAGAAAGGCTACTTCCAGGAAATACAGAAACGACTATGGGTGGTTTGGTAAGACGACCTACCCTGCAAGTAAAATTTGTGCAAGTATACTCGCTAATGTCTTTTCTATAAGGCACTTCTTACCTACATGAAGTGAAACGGCCTAGGATAGAATTGAAGGTCAAGAAGAGAGGAAAATCTATACATTCTCGTAATCCACCCACGTGTTTAGGACGCGGGAAGAAAGAACATTCGTAGGACAAAGTTTTATTCTTTTTAGTTCTTGCAACTTCTTCATACAAAATATCAGAAGCCATAGTAAGCGTCTTTACCATGTCTAGAATAACTTTCAAACTTTATTCCATTTAACACAAGCAATTACATTCAGATTCTAGAGGATATTCGGTTTAACCAAACAATAGAAATAAAACTTAGGGAATCATGACTATGCAAGAATTGAGGAAATAAGTAATTAGGAATCATTGGAGAGAATCGTAAGTAGGAGTGCATTTACGTGGTATTGCGCCGCGTGTTAGAGAAAGAAGAGGTACAGGTGCTTACAAGTAAATGTGAAGACTGGTTAGTCGCCTGAACTGGACTTGACCCACATAAGATTGCCCTTATCTGTCCTCAGTGCAAAAAAATTCCCAGAAAGAATTCGGAAACATTCTTAGAGAGTTGGAATTTTCTACCTGCTATAGAGTTAGGAGGAGATGGTGGTCTTTCCCAAAGGGTAATTTTTTATTTTAAGGAAAAACCGTCAGGGCACAACAGAATCATTCCCGATGGCATCGAGCCATACAGGCGTTGGATATCATCTAACGGCACAGTCCACTACCCTTCCAGCAATTGCTCCCGCAGAGCAGCAATAGTGTGGACAGGTTGCAGAAGGGCTTGGCCGAAGAGTTTGAGTGGCATCCTGCTCCCATTGTCGCCAACACCGACCAATTGCTCTTGCAATATGCAGCAATACGACGAGTTGACCAACCGGATTCACGACGTCCAATAGTGCGGCCTCTCTCAAACTCGTTCAACTGGCGATACGGTTGCAAAGAAAGTCGTCTAAGCATTCTGTACACTATGACGTTACTACTGCATTGTGATCCCTTGGAGTTGTGTGTATTGTGTGACTACTGCCAGTCAAACGCGCACCTACGAACTGTCCAGTGTCACCTTTGTTTCCGCTCTTTCTATACCGAACATGTTACGTGCCAAGCCTGGCGGGTTAACCATTGACAGTTATCGCCACAATGTACGTATGTTCCTGCTTTAAGACGAATCCATTCACTGCATCTAGGTAGGGCAATTTCATTTTCACAGGGTGTATATAGGCGATCGCGACTGACTGACGTTAATTCTAACCGTGTCCTAGAGAGGTGATGAATATGAAACTTGGTACATTTGTACCTTTTGGGATGCAGAATTCAGAAAAAGTCAGACTTTGGAGGTATCAGGTCATCCCATAAGTAATGCGGTTTTTTCGCATTGCCAAACTTGTGACTTGTTTATACGTGTATCTGTGCACATCTCATGGAATATTTCTATGCTAACCTGTGTAGACGTTAGTCTTAAGTCTACGTGTAGGTTTTAACGAGTTAACAGAGCTCCGTTTTTCTTAGACGTTAAAAACAAAATGGAGGTGTCAGAGGAACACATTCGGCATATAATGCTTTATGAATTTAAGAAATGGAATTAGGCGACCGCAGCCGCGAAAAACATTTAAGATGTTTTTGGGTGGGTAAAGATTCCCTAAATGCGAGGAAATGCCAACGGTGGTTCCAGAAGTTCAGGTCTGGTGACTACAGCTTAGCTGATTAAGCGCGTTCGGTCGGACCTGTTGAGTTCGATGATGACCTGCAGATAGCCACACTTGAAGATTATCCTGCTAATGAATCGATTCAAAAACGGCGCTTGAAGTTCACGAGAATGTAGTGAAGCGTAAATGTTTTCCCGGTCTCTAAGATTGTCTGATGACAACACATGTGGAACCCGCTTTCCAAGTTTTCACACTTTTCCCAGCTGTTGTTTCCCGTCGTTTCCTGTCCCGTCGTTTCCTAGCGGCAATTAACGGAGAAATGGGTCGAATTGAGTTACTGGGCAAGTTCTTCAATTGTTACAGTAGGATCTTCTTCAAGTGTGGCTATCAGCAGGTCATCATCGAACTCAACAGGTCAGCCTGAAAGCGCTTCATCGGCTAAGCTGTAGTCGCCAGACCTGAATTTCTGGAACCACCGTTGGACGACGGAAGAGAGGGATGAGGGTAATCCCGTGGGCATCGTCTATTGGATTTCGCGAAAGCTTTCGATACCGTTCCTCACAAGAGGTTGAGGGTCAAACTGGAGGCGCACGGGATCCACGGTAGGACGAGCGAGTGGTACATGGGGAAGCGTCGAATTAGGTCGGAGTCGCAAGCGGTGTCCCTCAAGGCGAGGTCCTCTAACCGCTTCTGTTTTTTTGGTCTACATAAACGATTTGGATCTCGGGGTAGAGGGTAAGATGAGTATATTCGCCGACGACAGCAAGATAGGTTTTACCATAAGGGGGGAGGTGGATAGGGCTCGAGCCGAGCGAGATAGAAGTCTTTTGGACGAGTGGAGCAAGAAATGGTTCCTGAGGTTTAATAAAAGTAAGTGTAAAGTTCTCCACTTCGGTCGAAGGAACGGTAGGTCTCTCGACACGTTCGACGATGTTAAATTGGATGAGGCAAACCGAGAGAGAGATTTAAGAGTTTCTATCGACGATGACCTCTAGTTTTCTTCGCACACGCAAGCGACGGTGGCCAAATGCAACAGGATTCTAGGTTACATTCGTCGGTCGATTGCAAGTAGGACGTGTCGCGTTATTCTTCCGTTGTATGCGGCGCTGATGAGACGCCAGTTGGAATATTGCATCCAGTTTTGGAGTCCTACAAATGAGGGCGATTTGTTTGCGCTCGAGGGAGTACAGAGGAGGGCCACAAGAATGATTAAGGAGGTCAGGGGACTTCCATACGAGAAGCGTTTAGAAGCGTTGGGACTGTTCTCGCTCGAACGAAGGTTAAGGAGGGGCGATCTCATCCAGGCTTTTAAGATAATTAAAGGAATAGATAATGTCGAGTGTGGTAGGTTTTTCCAGTTTGATGGCACCAAGAGAACGAGAGGTAACCAACTTAAGTTGCGCAAACCGCTGGTGCGGCTCAGGTCGAGACAGGAATTCTTTACTTGCAGAGTGGTGAACGCGTGGAATGCGTTAGATGACGAAGTAGTGGCTGTCCCGCGCTGTGACTATCTTTAAGAAGAAACTGGGTACTTTCATGGACAGGCAAAAAGGTGGGGGGCAATGCTGACGTTAGGTACTAGACAGCAAGCAACTAGGATAGTAAAAAAATATATATATACTGTATATGCAGAAAAGATTTAAAGTTAGGCACACATAGAATCATAGAAGTAAAGAGTTTGATAAAAATCAAAACTTTCGACCCTTTATGTCACGTATTTCAATGGGGACGTAAGAGAGATTCCCCCCTGTCTGGCGTCCAAAGGGATGCCGCCATAGGGGGGTGGTGTCAATAACAATGTCATTGTCATATAACAATGGAAGGGTTGGGGGAAGGGGTTCCCTATTGTGTGATGTCAGGGGCTGCCTCTCCACCTTTCCTGTCGTCTGCTTTGCCCCGCCCCCTGTGGGAGGGGTGATTTATGCATGCAAATGAGTGGATGCATGCTATTGATGCGATGATATGTTTGGCTCGATAGGGATCGACGACGGAGATGTGTTCCAAGCTCCGTTCTTTTTTTGCTTTTTTCGTATGCAGTCACAATTAATTAAGTAATTAACAGGTCATCACGTCGCCGATCGGAGTTGCATGACGGAAAATCCGATGAGTCCTGTTGGTCATGTGATCCAGCGATCTACCTAGTGATTCTCATACCGTACCATGTACCATATGAATACGACATCAGAATGACTTATTGACGGCCAGCAATCAGAATGAAAAAATCAATGCATTCATTTATTCCTTCCTCTATACACTGGTAACCGCGCGAAACAAAATGATTAGAACCAGAGAGTCCATTTGCCGAGCAGTCCGGTTGAAGTGTCATCTTTCTAGCTGGTGCCCTAAGAGCGAACGATCATCCACGTGGGGTCCTTTGTTTCACCAGCCAGCGGACTCCTGGGAGTCCTGAAAGTGTAAAGGAAAAAAAATTGTTAGGACTACCGGAAAGACATTAATTTTTGCGGTGTGGACATGAAACTCACGAGTAATCTGGTGATGAAGACCGGGAATCAAAAGCCATATGGCAAGGTGGAGAAATCGGTTTGAAGGACTCGCTTGTCGTACACCACCTGATACCTTTTACTCTCTTCTTTCGTGATGAGCCTCTTCCCTCTCTTGTCACAGGTGATTTTTTTAGGGTTAATGACGGCAACTTGCTCTTCCTCGTGGATCTTTTGCCTCTTGGCTCCCGCCTTCATTGGTTGGAAGGTCGATATGAGGCGATGCATTGCGTCAAATGTGATCCTTTTTGTGGCAGAGTAGTTGAGGGTGAAACCACGGACTTTGAGGCACTCCTTCCCGCGTGAAGTCCTATACGCATAATTTTTCGGGCCTCCCGAAATGAAATTTACAATGTGGTCACCCTCCAACTCATCGGTGAAATCTCCGAGGAAGTCCCCAAGAGGCGGATCGTTTTTGCCATCACTGACATAAATTACTGAATCAATATCATAATATAAGACAGCCTTGCCCAGTTGCTGAAGGGTAGAATACAGCTTCAACCGGGCATGGCATGTGGTGAAGGCTGCAATGAATATATTGGTCGCAGATTGCTGTGGCTGATGTTCCTCTTTGTAGGCCCACGTAATCTCCATAACCGACTCATTAATGACGTTCATCCCATTGATGTTAATCTTGGGGTCGGCTAGGAAGCGGTTCATCTCGGG